>LPNX010168598.1:0-44068 GCA_001517045.1 Pseudotsuga menziesii
AGCTGGACGTCTTGGTTCTTCGAGGGCATGTTGGCATGCTCTTCCAAATAGCTTGCTCCATCATGTGAATTTATTAATTGTGGGCAAGTTTATACTGAAACAAAGCTGCCCTTTATACTGGAATCCAGTGGTCTGATCGGAGGTTACTGCACTGCACATGCTTTATATTTTAAAAAAAAAAACAGTCACAAGCGTCGCTTAAGCGACGGTTCATCTATCGCAAATCCGACGTCTTTTGTGAATAGCCGTCGCAAATACGACGCTTTCCGCTGTCGCAAATCCGACGTTTCTTGTAAATATCCGTCGCAACTACGACGCTTTAAACTGTCGCTTTTCCGACGGTTTGGTAGCTATCCGTCACAAATCCGACGCTCTACACTGTCGCTTTTACGACGTTGTTTGTAGATATCCGTCGCTTAAAATTTCACCACTGTCGAGGATATTCCGTCGCTTAACCGACGGTTACCTAGCTGTCGCTTAACCGACGGTTAGTTAGGTGTCGGAAATCCGACGACAAGTTTCCGACACTTAACAAAAAATAAAAGTGTCGTACATGCGACAGGGAAGTGTCGAAAATCCAACATGACGGCCGTCGGATTTTTGGTCAAAATGTAGTAGTGCAAGATTAAGTCCCAAATGTGATTTGCACATGGTATAACACTACAGAGTTAAAACCATAAGTAGATTAGAGCTTAAAGTTTGTTCCTTATCTCGTATACCATTGGCATGGCTCTGATTCCCACAAGCATTCATAGCCTCAATGGAGTTTTCTCTTAAACCCTTTTTATGATTGAATTCTCTTGTCCTATTTTACCCTTTTTGTTTGCATATGTAAATACATGCTCTTTTTTTTCTACTAGATATTTTTTTTCTTTTGTATGGAGTAGATGGGGGAGCAAGTTCAGTAATCCCTTTAAGGGCATTGGATAAATTTTTAGGTTCATTTTGATTTGTTGTGCAATATCATCCCTCTGGTTCTAACCATGGGTTGACCACATTAAAATATCATAGGATTTAGCTAATTAAGTGTGTTTAGTGGATGCATATCACTAGAGAATAATGGTAAGACTCCTAAAGTCCCACTTACTATTGTTCTCATGTAAGCTCTTTCAAGTTGGTTAGTATTCCACCATGACAAGGATCCTATTATAATGTCCTGACTAAATTCTAAAAATGCTAATATCAAGTCCTTTAGTGTTAATCAAACATGATACACGTCCTCCCAAAAGGTAACATTGTGAATATATCAAACCTTTACACCTTGATAGATAAGGTCATGAGTTTTGAATGACCTTTCATGTTAATTAAAGATGAAGGTTTTTCATTATAATATGAGATTCCAAGATTGATCAAAACATGAAGGAAAAAAATGTGTTGTAATCAAGGCAATCCATCAAGACTAATAACACCGAAAGGGTGAGAACTAGAAACCAATTAAAATTATTGGTTGCAAATAATAACAAATCAAATCACACCAACGATTTTTGCTTAAACTTCAGTGCAACTAATTCTTTGCATATTTTCTTTCAAAAAAAGAGTCACAAGAAAAAGAAAAAGAGAAAGGTCATAGGTCATATAATCAAATCCAACCTTAAACATCATGGAAAATTGAAAAAAAACCGTAAAATAATTGTGTTAAGGGAAAAGGATCGAGAAACATGCAAAGTCAAATTACATGCATCATTACCTATGACATTGAATTTCCCAAGTAGATCCATGATTTTATTGTTATTCCAAAATCACTTGCTACTCATTCCCTCCTTATTTTTGCAAAGTCACCCTACATACAATTGATACTCCATGTCTTTCACATAAGGCTCACTCACTTCCTGAACATTTATTTTGATAATACTACACTGAGGTATTTTTTAACAGGAAGGAAATTAAGCTCACCTAATGGGGTCAAGGATGGATTGGTTGTTAGAGTAAAAAATTGGCACATTCAGGTAAGGTACTGTTAGGGTATTATTAGGGGGTATCAACATCATATATTTGAGAGTATCATATAAGACCATGCATAAGAAATCAAGGGTAATTCAAGAGAAATTTTATGTTAGATTGCCATTCATTACAGCGTAAGATCAAATTTATTAAAATTGCAGAAGCAAGAATCATGTAGTTTCAAATTACTCAAACACCAACTAGGATTAATTTTTTTTATCAAGATTTAGTTCCTATATCATGAAATACTTCCATATGAATCCAAGGAATATATTTCTTTAGTCTTTACTCAACTAATGGATATAAGAGGGAAATTGCTAGGTAACGACGTAGATTGGGTTAGAGTGGATTATCTCGTCCTGAATGTTTCCATGGAGTTTGTCACGTGTGGTAAAAATAAAATATTAGAATATGATGGTTAGAATTTGTGTATAGGAATATCGGGACCGCCATATATGCCAGTGAAACTAATGCTAAAATAACTCAATCAGTCACATCAAAACAAGCTACTAGTAGAGGGTAAAACAACTAACCCCAAAAGTTTGAATTACTCATTCAAGGATGATGATGACGATTAAAAAAGATTAGATTGAAGGAATAAAAAAAATTCAGAAGTTAGACTTCATTTAGATTAATCCTTATTTATAAATTAATTTAGGTCATGCTCAAGAAACCAAAATTTAGCTTGAGGATCCCTGCCTTTCTATTCCAATGTAAAGAAAACTAGAGGGGATGTTGTGGCCATGACAATTGATGAACCACTGAAAGAACCAATTATATATACTTTAGATCACTCAAATATTACATTCATCTGAGTGTTAAATATAAGCTCATAGGTACCACTTACACAAATATTTAAAATTTTTAATAAGGTATGAATCAATGAAAGTGGACCAATCCAAAATGTCCTTTGCATCATGCGTAACACCATGGAGTCAAAATCAGAAGTAGATGAGTCCTTAAATTTTCTACCTTATATCTTATACAATAGACATGGATCTATTTCCTATAAGTGTCCATATCCTTGATAGAGTTTCCTCTTAAACTATTTTTATGAATGAACACTCTTGTCTCATTTTACCCTTTGGTTTGCATATGCAAATACATATTTCTATTTTATCTGTTAGATATTTTATGTTTTTTTGGGGATTAGATGGGGGTGTGAATTCAATAGTCCCCTTATGGGTGTGAGATGGTTTTTTAGAGTCATTTTGATTTACTACGCATTGCCATTCCTTTGATTCTACCCTTGGGTTGACCACTTGAAAAAATCACAGGATTTATCCAATTAAGTATGTTTAGTGGATGGATCTTGCTAAATAATAAATGAAATACAACTAGAGTCCCAATTAATATTATTCTCATGTAAGGTATTTCAAATTGTTCAACGTTCCACCATGAAAAGGATCCTATTATAATCTCTGGACTAACTTGTAAGAATGCTTAGATAAAGTGATTTGGTGTTATTCAAACATGATATGCGTCCTCCCAAATCGTACCATTGTGCATACAATTAATTTTCCATGTATTTTACATAATCCTGACTCACTTCCCAAACATATATTATGATAATACTACATAGAGGGTTTTCTTAACAAGAATCCAATTAAGCTCACCTAATGGGGTCAAGGTTGGACTAGTTGTCAGGGAAAAATATCCACACGTTCAACCAATGTAGTCTTAGGGAATTATAAAGGGGTCTCAACATCCCATATTCCAAAGCATAATCTAAGAATGTGCATAGGAAATCAAGGCTAATTCAAGAGATATATTCTATTAGTTTTTCATTTATTGCATCACAAAATCAGATTTATTATAATCGTAAGACCAAGAATCATGCAGTTTCAAATTACTGAAACAAGAACTATAATTGAAAATAAATTATCATGGTTTAGTTTCCAGATGATGGAATACTTCCCTGTGAATTAGAGAAATATATTTATTTAGTCTTCAATTAGATGATGCATATCCTTCCGGTGAGTACCTTCCAAAACACATGGAATGAATAAGAATAATGTAGTTGTGGGAGATGATTTAAATCACAATCAAACTCCTAATGTTCTTACCTTTCACTGATGGGAAATGATGATAGAGATCCACTGCAAAGGAATTTTGTCTTTCAATGAAAAATTCCAAACAAATTCTTAAATTCCATCTCAAAATGCATTTCAAATAATATGCCCTAAATTTGGGGAATTCAATTCATCATTTGTTCTAGGACAACATAAAATATTGATGGAGGGAGAAGTCATGAAAATATGATCTTAATACCTAACTATGTTCCTAACCTATAGGTAAGTTGAGCATGGATACTTCAAATCTAATATCACACATTACCCATTCAACAAACCAGTTGTTTGTAGAACATAGTGAGCCTATTCCTTACGGATGTGTCTCTCTGTATTATTATTATTATTCCCACATGGTCTCTTTTATTTCATTGTAGTTAAACATTTATCTACAAACTTTGCATGATCAGGATCTCCAGTCAGTGACACACTTGTAACTATTTTCACCCATTTGTATTGACGACCTCATGCCTCCATGATGTGATGAATATAGGTTCCAATGCAATTGTTCCAAGCACAATTAGACTTTTAAAAACTTATATCAATGTTTTCATTCTTCATTCGATGCCTAAGTGATTTCTCATCAATGCGTTAAACTTTAAAAGAACAATTGATTTCTTCTTCCATCATCACCTATATCATCGATGGTATCAACTCTACTGTATCTTCATTGATCTTCCTTCCCTCTCAATTTTTGTTTTTAACTTTTACCTTCCATCCTACTGCCATTATGTTATTTTGTTTTCTTTACAAAACTTTAGTTGACTTCTTTGTTTCCATATTTACATAGTGTCGGTATGAATCTCACTTTCTTGCAACAACTTTTGTACACTTGGTAAGACCTTGAGAATGCATTTTCTCAAGTCAATAGTTATGCTAATAAAAAATTTCCCAAAATAACATCTATAGTTCATGTTCATTTCTCCTAAAGAAACTAGATGCATTGAGAATATTTCCTACACAATGTAACACCCCGGTTTTGACCCCAATGCATTAAATATACATGATACATATATATTGTAAATAATCATGGCACGGAGCTAAAGGCAAAGGCCCCACCATCGATTTGGATATGTGATGTTTTGGTGATTGGAATTGTCACCGATAGTATATTGGGATATACGAAACATATTAAGTTGTGGCATCATGCAACTATGCATCTTAATTAAAAGAAATCCAACCATCTATGTCAATGCAACTAAATTGAAAAGGGCATGATTTCCTAAGGATAGGGGGGGGGGATTGTTAAGCCTAGAACCCATGGGGAAAAGCCATGTGTCAGCCACTTAAGATCCTATGCTAGTTGAGGGCAGTTAATGCTGGGTAGTGGTGGGTGTAAGGAAGCCCCACGCACTCTCCACCAGCTAGTTCAGTCACACGCATGGGCTAGGAATGGTTTCCTCATGCGCTATTTGGGATACCAATCGTTCTGTCCACTTTCTCTAATGGTAGGCTGTTCATTTTCCTCATGCGGAGCGGAGATAAAAGGACTCATGATTCCATGTGTGGGGGTTCGCTCTCTTTTCTCTCACCAATTTATGGTCTGAGTAGGTATTTTCCCTTTTGTTCACGTAGAGAATGGATTTTCCTTTGGTATTATTGGACTGTGTATTGTCCCGTCCTTCCTTGGTGGATCGTGTGTTGTGATTTTCCTCACTGATTTCTAGCTGCGGTATCATCCACATATTGTTGACCGTGTTTCCCTTTACAGAGTGGTATCTGCTGTAGGTTGCTGGGGAGTCATTTTTTCCACGATAGGGCCAAGAACGACTTGGGGATTGTCTTCCCCTATCCAAGCTATGATGTGCTTGATTTGCTGCATGTATGCAGAGGTTGGTCTTCGGACTGCATTGGAGTGGTGATGAGGGCTTGATTTACTTGAAAAACTTGGTGTGTTTGGGAACCACACAAACAGAGCTAGAGGGCCGACTTTCTTCTCCACAACCCCTAAATAGCATTAGAAGGGAGGTCAGGGCCTGAGGGACTATGTAGCGGAGAAAGGACTGATTTCCTTGTGTTGGGTGTGTGTGGATGTCCTAGAAGTCAGGCTAGTTCTGGTGTAGGTGTCCTTAGCTCTTCAATGAGCTCACTAGATTAGAATTTAGCCTTTCCTAGCTCCTCGATGGCCTGATAAACCCAACTGTGTTGGCTTGGCTGATTTGTTGTTGCTTGAGAAACCCAACTGTGTTGGCTTGGCTGTTTTGTTATCCCTGGCTATGTGTAAGCTTGATAGTTCCTTATTCCTTGGGGAATCATGCTCAGCTCGGGGGTGGCAGCATTGTTGAGAGATTAAGGAGCATGCTGGCATATGGTTGGGTGGAACGTTGTAGTGACATAGCTGGTTACGAGACAGTTCTCATAAGATAAGTATTCTTGACTAATCTGTTTTGCAATCATATTTACTGTTAATGAATTATGATGATGGCCATGTTTAATGATGAATTGTATGTTTTTCTTCCGCTGTGTATATGAATGATTACACATCTTAGTATTTAATATGTTCAAGAATTTTGTTTCAGCATTATATCTATGTATGTTCATGTCCATGGGGCTAGTTTCCCGGATGTTTGATGTATGGTAGCATCCTCTTCACCGGTTGGAGGGTCGGGGAAATTATAGTGTGGTATCAGAGCTTAAGTTGCAGCATGGGTCTGAATGGACCATGAAAGATCAGTGAGCAGAGGTAGGTTACCTTCTGCCCAGCAAGGATCAGAGAAATTCCACCAAAAACTGCCTAAGTGCTGGAACCATCGACCCATCAGGAGACTAAGTGTGAAGCTATTCCGATATAGCAGCTCACCTAGTCAGAATGTCTCCCAATAGTCGGAAGAAAGGATTTCGCAAATTCCTCTAAGTGCTCGTCGACCATCGGTGAAAGATAGAGGATGCGGGAGCCGCAGTTTCGGCAGAGATCAGCCAAAGACCATCGAAACATTGGCTCGTTAATTTGAAGGTCCTCTGATATTAAATGTTGACGATCGATGAATGTTAGAGGAAGGGAGAGCTGAGATGTCAGCGGAGGATAGAAGATGTAAGAGCCGATAGGAAGTGGCAAAAAGTTGAAGTGAAGACCACCGACGTGAAAGAATAAATTTTGTTTCAAATTTTTTTCTAAGTGATTAAGACCGTTGGTGATTGGTGATAATTAGTTGATTGAATCACCGATGCTTAGACAATGGGAGCACCGAAACGACGACGCGACTTAGTGGAAGAAAGCATTGATGATGTGTCAATGGAAAATAGAGGTTGGAACTGTCGAAACGTTGGTGGAAAAGAGAAGATGCTAGTTGGTTGAACCGTCGACAATGACATCGGAGGAAAAATTTACTGCTAGATCACCGCATCGAAGAGATTTAGTGAAGGGAACTGCCGATATATCGGGGAAATTAACTGATGGAATGATCGATGCGACAGGAAGAAGGAAAACATAAAATTTCAAAATTTGTTTAAGTTTTGAACCCATCGACGATCAGAGGAAGTTAGTTGATGAGACCACCGATAGATGTCAGCAGAAATTTTAGTTGTTTGTGCGTCCACCGTTGCGATTGTTTAGTGGAATATCATGCCAACAGACAGTTGTTCCAACCGCCGATTGAAAAAAGTTAAGGGTTGGTGAACCTGTTGTTGCAGCCACCTAAGAGACTAACCGTCCGATGAATAAAATTTCCAATCATCGACACATCAGAGGTAAATTGCTGTCCGGATCACCGTAATGTCGAATAATTTTAGTAGTTTGGGTCGTCGACACAGCAGACCCGTTCAGTTTCAGATCGCCAAAACATAGTGCTCAATTGCTTCGATCTGCCGACGGGTTTGTGGACCGTGGCTTCCGTGTGGACTTGTTGACCACCGTTGTAGATGTTTATGGGACTAATCATCTGACGCCGCAGCTGCAAGTTGGTCCGACCACCGATAGGGTTATGGCCACGAAAAACGCAGAGAGTTCATTGGTTGCCGTTGCGGCTACCCATGGAACTAGGCTCCCGATGTGTAGAGGATCTGATCACCAATGTGGTAGTGCTTAGTGGATCCGATCACCGATATCTTGGCATCGCTAATAAAGTTCAAAAGCCTAGACGACTATGGACCTGACACACTAGAGAAAAGTAGACGAATAGACCGCCAATGGATATCGAAAGAAACTAGTGGTTTTGACCGCCGAAATGCCAGAATGTTAGCTAGGATGAGACCCAATTCTATACAAAGAAATTTGGGTTTTTCTAGTATATTTTTCAAGCAGTTTCTCAACTGTTTTTCAGTGGGTTTTCAGCAGATTGTTAGTGAATTATAGGACTAACAAGGAGAAAGATTTTTTGTTTGATCAAAATGGTTATTTTATGATTTTCCAAGATAAGGTAGTAGTTCTGTTTTTATCAATATGTATGCATCTAACATTTTTTTGTATCTAACACGTTTGCAGAATCATAGTTACCTTCAAGAGCAGTATCTCAGAAATTACAATTTGGTAAGCAAGTGGTGGTTCAGTTATGAGAACCCCTGATTGATATGATGCTTGGGATTCTTACGAGCATGCGGGAGACGCCATGGGAGAAAATATCTATAACGGAAATGATGACATAGATTCTAATGGAAGGAGATTCCAAGAGACACTGTCAAATGTTGCAGCCACTATGAGAAGCTTGATTAAATTCCAAGAAGAGAAACATCAATTGAATGCTGCCATGTTGTAGAGTTTGACAGACTTGCAAAGAAATATAGACTCTGGATGAAGTACAACAAGACCAAAAGGTAGTAAGAGCAGTGCTAGGAGAAGGAGAAGGAATTCTAGTGGATCATCTGACTCTGAAGAATCCAGTGGGGATACAAGCTCATCCTCTCGTAAACGAAAAATAAAGAGACACCATAGGGATCGCTCTCGGGATGAATTTAAGAAGGCTAATCCTCCTACATTTGATGGTGAGGTAAAGACTGGACAAGAGGCTGAATCTTGGCTTCTTGGGATAAAGAAGTACTTTCGAGTGCAGGATTAATTGGGAAACATGAAGGCAAGAGTTGCCATATTCAATCTAAATGAAAGAGCAACCATTTGGTGGGAACACTTCAAGCAAGTAAAGAGGATCAATGAAAAGAGACTGAGGTGGAAATAGTTCAAGAAGTACTTCAAGCAGAAATACCTCTTTGACAGGTATTATGATGATAAGATTAGGGAGTTCCATGAGCTGAGATTGGGACAGTAGACCATGGATGAATATGCAAATAATTTCTTGGAATTATTGAGGTATGTACGATACATTAGAGATGAAAAGGTGAAGGTCCAACGGTTTCTGAGTGGATTGCCTTAGTCTTACAAAGATAGAATTGAATTTTATGAACCTAGAACACTTGAAGAAGCAATAAGGAAGGCTAAGTATTGCTATGAGCAAAGGAAAGGTAAACCTGATTGCCATAAGGCATGGAAGGACAAGAAGAATGAGAAGTTTGACCAAATAAAGAAAGGTTTCAAACCTTCTAGATTTAGGAATCAGCAGAAGCAGTCATCCCAAGCTGCGAGTAATCCAATTGGAGTGACAGGTAGAAATCCTAAAGATCCACAACAGAATAAAGGTCCACTCAAATGTTGGAAATGTGAAGGACCCCACTTGCGCATATATTGTCCACTCGAGAATGAGAGTGCAAGACCAACTTATAACATTCAAGAAGAAGAAATAGTAGGTCAAGTAGCAAGGGCAGTCCCTAGAATTTATGCAGCAATGGAGGATAGCCAGGCAGATCACCAGTCAATTGTGGTTGAAGTTGTGGGTAAGATTGTTGAACAATCTATTTCTATTTTGATTGAACTTGGTTCTACTCACAGTTACATTACTCCTAGAGTAGTGGATATTTGTTCTTTTAAGAAAGTAAAGCATATAAAATCTTGGTTAGTTCAGCTAGCCACTGGGACTAAGAGAAAGGTCAGTGAAGTGGTAGAGAAATGCCCATTGGTCATGAATGGTTTGATCACTTGTGTAGATATGAATGTTCTGCCACTTGGTTCCTATGATGTTCTCATTGGAATGGATTGGTTAGAATCTCACAAAGTGAAGCTTGACTATTACAACAAGACTTTTGAGTGCACGGATGAATAAGGAGACCCAGTAGTTGTGAAAGGTATTCCAAAGGTAATTTCAGTAAGGCAAGTTTCAACAATGTAGTTGAAGAAGTTCTGTAGGAAAGGCTGCCAGTTGTATGCAGCTCATATTTTGGAACCAACAGGAGATGAAACTCCTAGGTTGGAGGACTATGAGGTGTTACAGGAATTCAAGAACGTGTTTCCTGATGAGATCCCAGGACTTCCTCCAAAGAGGGACATTGATTTCACAATTGAACTTGTGCTAGGAGTAGCACTCGTGTCCAAGACACCCTACAAGATGAGTACACCGGAGATGCTAGAATTGAAGATGTAACTACAAGAGTTGTTGGAAAAGAAGTATATCTGACCGAGTGTGTCTCCTTGGGGAGCACCAGTTTTGTTTGTAAAGAAGAAGGATGGTACACTCAGGTTATGTATTGATTACAGATAGTTGAACAAGGTTACTATGAAGAATAAATATCCTTTGCCTAGGATTGATGACCTCTTTGATCAAATGAGAGGAGCAAGGGTATTTTCCAAGATTGACTTGAGGTCTGTTTACCATCAGGTGAGAATCAAGGATGAAGACATTCATAAGACATCCTTCAGAACAAGGTATGAACATTATGAGTTTGTAGTGGTACCATTTGGCCTCACAAATGCACCAGCTACATTTATGTGCCTTATGAATAGTGTCTTCAACATATATTTGGACAAGTTTGTTCTTGTTTTCCTTGATGAATTTCTTGTTTATTCTCAGAATGAGAAAGAGCATGAAGAGCATTTGAGATTGACATTGCAATTGCTTAGGGACCATCAGTTGTATGCAAAACTAAGCAAGTGTGACTTCTATAGAGATAGAATTCAGTATTTGGGTCACATTATCTCAGAGGAGGGTATATCTGTGGACCCTGAAAAGATTGAAGCCATTATGAATTCGCCTACTCCAAGAAATGTGACAGATGTAAGATCTTTTGTGGGACTTGTCGGATACTACCAGAGGTTCATTGAAGGATTATCCAAAGTTGCACATGCCATCACTTCTTTGCAAAAGAAGGGGATGAATTTAAGATGGACAATGAGGTGTGAAGAAAGCTTCCAGCTGTTGAAAATCTTCTCACTAGTGCACTAGTATTGAAATTTGCAGATCCAGAGAAAGATTTTGTGGTGTGTACCGATGCATGCGGACAAGGGCTTGGAGGAGTCCTTATGCAAGACAACCACGTGATATGTTATGAGTCAAGAAAGCTGAAGGAGCATGAGAAGAACTATGCCACTCATGATCTAGAACTTGCAGCCATAGTACATGGTCTCAAGCTATGGAGGCATTACTTGATGGGTAGAAGATTTGAATTGAGGATGGATCATTGTGGTCTGAAGTATCTATTTGATCAGCATACTCCGAATGCTAGGCAAGCAAGATGGCTGGAATTTTTATGTGAGTTTGTTTTGAAATCAAGCACATAAAGGGAAAAGAGAATAAGGTAGCCAATGCACTTAGCAGGAAGGTGCAGGAAATGCATGTGGCATCTCTTAGTATTTTCCAATCAGATTTGAGGCAGCAAATTGTTAATCATATTGCTGGAGATGAATTGTATGAGTAGGTAAAAGACAAATTGCAGCAACAAAGTCTTGAGAAGAGATATGAGGGATATAAATTGGAAGAAGATGGACTTCTTACTTATAAAGGAAGAATTTATATTCTGAATGTAGCGGATTTGAGGAGAGTTGTTATGGATGAAATCCATCAAGCTCCATATTCTGGTCACCTAGGATATCCGAAGATGATTTATACTACTAGAAAGCAGTACTTTTGGTCAGGAATGAAAAAGGACATGGCTGAATACATTTCAAGGTGCATGAAATTTCAACAAGTAAAGGTTGAGCATCAACACCCTGCAGGTTTGTTACACCCCTTTCCAGTTTTGGAATGGAAATGGGAAGTTATTACCATGGATTTTATTACAGGATTGCCGATGACTTGGAGACAGCATGATTCCATCATGGTTGTGGTAGACAAGTTGACAAAGGCGGCACATTTTATACCAGTGAAGTCTACGCATAAGACTGGCGACATTACAAAGATATTCATGAAGGAGATTTTCAAATTGCATGGATTGCCAAAGGCAATAAGTTTCTAACAGAGATGTCAAGTTCACTTCCAATTTTTGGAAGGGGTTATTTGTAGATTTGGGTACAAAGCTAAACTTCAGCACTGCATACCATCGTCAGACAGATGGGAAGACAGAAAGAGTTAATCAGGTGCTTGAAGATATGCTTTGCATGTATGTGATGGACAAACCAACCAAGTGAGAAGATTACTCACACTTGGTAGAGTTTTCTTATAACAATGGACCATAGGCATCCTTGGGGATGAGTCCGTATGAAGCCTTGTATGGACGAAGGTGTAGGACACCAGTGAATTGGGATAATCCAGTGAACAGGGTTGTGCTTGGACCAGAATTGCTCAAGGAAATGGAGCAAGTGGTTGTAAAGATCAGGAAGAATATGAAAGCAACACACGCCGGATAGAAAATCTATGTAGATAAGCATAGGGTGAACAGGGAGTTCAGTGTTGGGGATCATGGTTACCTTAGAGTGAGGGCCAAGAAGAGTTCCTTGAAACTTGGAAGTTGTGCCAAGATGTCACCAAGATATTGTGGGTTGTTTGAAGTGCTTGAAAGAATAGGGCCAGTTGCATATAGACTTACATTGCCTGCTAGTACTAGATCTCATAATGTTTCTTTGCTTAAGAGATATATGCATGATCCTAACCATGTGATAAATTGGGATGTGATTCAGGTGGAACTCGAGGGAGAGTTCCAAACTGAGCCAATGCACATCCTCAATAGGAAGGTCACAATGCTCCGAAACTGATCCATAGGGCAGGTAAAGGTGCAATGGGATCACTACGAACCTGAAGAGGCTATGTGGGAGATGGAGGATGCCATGCGATTGACACATCTATTTTTGTTCAATTTTGCGGAACACTGAGGCGATACCAGTGTAACATTTTGTTCAATTTTGTAAAGCACTGAGGACAGTGATATTGAAGGGGGAGGGGAATGTAACACCCCAGTTTTGATCCCGATGCATTAAATATACATGATACATATATATTGTAAATAATCATGGTGCGAAGATAAAGGAAAATGCCCCACCATCGATTTGGTTATGTTATGTTTCAGTGATTGGAATTGTCACCGATAGTATATCGAGATATACAACACATATTAAGTTGTGGCATCATGAAACTATGCATCTTAATTAAAAGAACCCCAACTAGCTATGTCAATGCAACTAAATTGAAAAGGGCATGATTTCCTAAGGATAAGGGGGGGGGGGATTGTTAAACCTGGAACCCATGGGGAAAAACCATGTGTCAACCACTTAAGCTCCTATGCTAGTTGAGGGAAGTTAATGCTGGGTAGTGGTGGGTGGCAGGATGCCCCCATGCACTCTCCACCAGCTGGTTCAGTCACACACATGGGATAGGAATGGTTTCCTCACATGTTGTTTGGGATACCAATCATTTTATCCACTCTCTCTGATGGTGGGATGTTCATTTTACTGACACAGAGTGGAGATAAAGGGCCTCATGATTCCATGTGTGGGGTTTTTCTCTCTTTTCTCACACCAATTGATGGTTTGAGTAGGCGGTTTCCCTTCCATTCACGCAGAGAATGGATTTTCCTTTGGTATTATCGGACTGTGTATTGTCTTGTCCTTCCTTGGTGGATCGTGTGTTGTGATTTTCCTCACTGATCACTGGCTGCAGTCTCATCCACATCTTGTTGATTGTGTTTCCCTTTAGAGAGTGGTATCTGCTGTAGGTTGCTGGGGAGTCGTTTTGGCCACGATAGGGCCAAGAACGACTCAGGGATTGCCTTCCCCTATCCAAGCTGTGAAGTGCTTGATTTGCATCATTAATGCAGAGGTTGGTCTTCGTACTACATTGGAATTGTGATAAGGGCATGATTTTCTTGACAAAACTGGTGTGTTTGGGAACCACAAGGATAGAGCTAGATGGCCGATTTTCTTCTCCACAACCCCTGAATAGCACTAGAAGGGAGGTTAGGTCCTGAGGGACTGTGTAGCAGAGAAAGGACTAATTTACTTATGTTGGGTGTGTGTGGATGTCCTAGAAGTCAGGCTAGTTCTATTGTAGGTGTCCTTAGCTCTTTAGTGAGCTCACCATCTTAGAATTTATCCTTTCCTAGCTCCTAGATGTCCTGATAAACCCAACTGTGTTCGCTTGGCTGATCTGTTGTTGCTTGAGAAACCCAACTGTGTTGGCTTGGTTGTTTTGTTATCCCTGGCTATGTGTAAGCCTGCTAGTTCCTTATTCCTTGGGGAATCATACCCAGCTCGGGGGTGGCAGCATTACTGAGAGATTAAGGAGCATGCTAGCTTATGTTTGGGTGGAACGTTGCAGCGACATAGCTGGTTGTGGGACTGTTATAGCTGATTTCACCACTCCAGGTGAATCACACTTTGTATGGCCTTCCCTTGTCCCACTGCAGACTCCTTAGACCCCATGGACCATTTTTTGTCCTTTGATGTTTCCTTGATCATCCCTAAAAACATATGAAAAATAATACACGTGAAGTTTAAACCTATAAGGGCGTATATACGTGGGTTTGACCATTAAAACCGTGTACATCGGGATGTGTGCATAATCCAAATCCTTTTGGAGTTTTCCTTGACATGGATCCGACTCATTTGACTCTTGGCCTTCCCTATGCCTTGAGATCGCTCGGATTCGACCTTTCATTACCCCTTTGAAAAGCTATATATGGAACCCATTGGTACATTGAAGGCATAAGAGAGAATTGAGAGCAAAGAAACTATAGTCAATTGTTGCTGGAACTTATGCTTGAGTCTGCATCCCTTTGTCCCTTGGAGCACTTTTGTGTTCTTCCCAAGCTTGCCTTTTTCTTGTGAGCTTGCTATCAAGATATGGAGAATTGAAGTGGTGGAGGCCCAAGTGGGGGATTCAGTTTCTCCGATTCGCAGACGTGCCGTCAGAGGTTTTATCTTGTAATCTCTGATTTATATTGATAGAAATATCTTTTCCTGTCCAATAATGTGTGTTTGAATGAATATTTTATCCATTGGATTATGTCAAATGCTTTTACATTATTGATTATATATGCTAGAATAGATCTAAAACCATGATATATAGAATGCTTGTATTGTTTACTTGTTGTTGAGGAAGTAATATATCAATTCAAGCTAAAGATTGGAAAACTCAACGGGGATCTACTTCAACTGTCTGGAATAAGGTACGAGGTCTGATCCTTTAGTGTTAGAAATTTAATTTCTATTGCATATTGGAAAGGATTGATTTCTGGAGTCAAGCTGTCTATTGTGGTACCCCAAGCCATAGGAATTTCTCTTCATAACAGAATTGGCGACTCCGCTGGGGAGTTCCTAGTAGTTGTCCTTTGGGGGTTGTTTTATAGGAATTCAATGAAATTGAATTGCTCTTTCTCTCTTGTTTCTGTGTCGGGTCTGGGGGCATGTATGCCTGGTAGAGTTTGATTGGTGTGAATTTTGTCTCAGCCTATCTGTTTTCCTTTAATTTATACACTTTTCTTCATGTACGCGAGTTTTTAACTCACAGTCATGTATACACACGGATTCCTTTGCGATTTCCGCGTATACACGCAGGTTTATTGCGAACAGTTGCGTATGCCCTTGGTTTTGCCTTTTTGTGGAAGATAATTGGTTGCTGGGTGAATTTTGATATTTGCTACATCTCCTTTGGCACTGCTTGAGTCTGTTTAGACCTCTATTTCTGACCAAAAACATTTTTTTTTAGGCTAATTTTTTTTAAGAAGGTTCTTGTCATGGCATTTTCAATTTTTTGTTTGAGATTAGTGCATTAGAGTTATTTTACCTTAGTGCTTTGCTTGAGTGCTGTTTTAGTGTGCTTGCAGAGTATAGGGGTCGTAGAATCATTCTTTTACTTTTTTCATCTCATTTTATTTCAAAAAATCCAAAAACATTTGCTTATCATCATGTATTGCATTTTTGCACTTTGCATTGTACTTGCATTAGATTTGCTTTGAAGTACTAGTTAGGACTTCATATAGGAAAATTTGCATTCATCATTTGAAGAAGAATTGTGCATTTCATGTAGTAGCATACCCTATTTTCATGGACACAATGCATTTGCATTGATTGTTAGGTGTGCATTTTACTTCATGTTGCGTCATAACACCATTAGTTGCACGACCATATCCCGTTTTTGAGTAATAAAGCCAACTAAAATCAACGCTAAATTAAAATGAACTATCCTCTTTTCTTTTATATGGTACACCAACAAGCTTAGGTTTTAGGATCTTGGAATAGTTCATTGTAAGTCAATTCTCCAAGATCACTAAACAACAACATGTATGTGTCTGTCCAGGTGAGTGTGTGAAATCCTTGGTATAACCAGTGTTTCTCAGAATCCTCCTCTCAAAAGGGAGTTAAGCATGAGGTAGTGTGAGTGGTTATTGATTGGGATGACCCCTAGTCATAACTAAGTAGCACCAGAGATATTTCCAGGATTTTATTCATATATGGGGGCTCTTTCGAGAGTTTCGGGCTTTGCTACCCTGCCCATATGGTCAATCCCTCCTGCGACTGTTTGCCTGAGCATTGATTATATTGAGGTGACCTTAGTGGCCTTACCTAGGATATCGAGGGGGTACTCTACAGGGGTTATTCTGTGGGTGTCTCAACCAGGTTGGGGTTGGACAGCACAGTCGCTTTACACGTTGAAGCTGAGGGCCACAATAATTGGTTACATACCTCCACTTGTTGTGTATGGGAGTCTCAAGCCTCTCCTAGGCGAGACATACCTGCTTCATTCGGGAGCTTGCTTATCCAACCCTTGTTTGATTGCATTTGGATTTAGATTTTATTAGTGATTTCTCTATGCACGATAGTTGGCCTAGGGATTACGTAAATAGAGAGTCTTTTATATTTTTTTGAGTCACTGTGGATTCGGGTGCGGGTCCTCACCGTTCTTTTCGTTTAGCAGGACTTCCGCCTTCTAATTCTCCTCCTCCTTTGGGAGAGAGACCTAGATAGTCCAGGTAGACTATGTCTCACATTGATTCACACACCATGGGAGACCGTTTAGAGGATATTCCTGAACCACCTCCTCCCATTCGTGTAGACGATGGGGAGTTTACTCCTACTTATGATCCTTCACCCGATTTGGCTGAGTTAGGTCCTCTAATTTCTGAGATAGGAACCATCCATGATAGAACTACTCACTCTAGGGTTGATTCCCCATTGACACATCACCGATATGGAATGCTGAAAGACACCGAGACTCATTTTGAACCTGTCAGCACTAGCTACGGTAGTTATGCTATGTCTGGTTTTCCTATCCATGATTTGGCTTTTCATGTCGAATCTGAATTCGAGTCTAACACTATGCCTGGGGGCACTCTCATTCCTTACCATGCGGAGAGGTTTGGGAGGACTAGTCACATTGCACCTTCCGTCCCAGTGGTGGAAGCTACATCATGTATCCCTCCTAGGTCTAGGGTTAGCGATCCAATTAGGATACTAGATCTGAGATGAGTGACGATAGGTGGTAGCACGTACATCATTACTCAGATTCCTTCGTCCTCGATCCCTAGTTCTTCAAATGTACATCCTCCACCTTATTCACGTGGTCCTTCGAGTCGGCACATGGCTACGAGTCAGGTCTGTACTACAGTCACTAGACCGATTGTGTCTCAGGTTTACATACCTCTCGTTGCTTCAGGAGGCTATGTTCATAATTCTAGAGGTCATGTTACTACTTTTAGGGTGTAGATCCCTACTTCCAGTATGTATATCCCTACTTCCGGAGCGTATCTTCCTACCTGCAGAGTGTCTCATGGGGCATCGCATGCGATGACCTATAGACCCTATTATGGGACGTAGTATGGACAGGGTTCTTCACCTTATGGAGGCGGATATCAACAACCTGCTTACTCTCCTAATTATAGCTTTGTAGCTCCTACTCGTCAAGGTCCACCACACTACAGTGCTTCCACGCCACCCTATATGGGTCATACAGGACGAGGACATTATGGCCAAGGCCATGGTGGTAATCAACCCTATATGAATCAGGGAGCGGTCCATCGACCTCGTCATCCTAGGCTCCCTTTCCTCGTGATGCTTAATCTTCCTGAATTATCGAGATTGACAAACAATCCTATGGCTCATGACCTGGCTTGGCCGGCTATCCCTACCAAACTTCCTTCGAACATACCTAAGTTCGAGGGCAAACCAGGGGAGGATCCAAGCAAACACGTTACTATGTTTCACCTATGGTGCTCTTCGAATTCCTTACATTAGGATTTAGTATGTTTGAGACTATTTCAATGCACCCTCATAGGGCCTGTTGCGAAATGGTATATAGAGTTACCTAGGGGTGCTTTCTCTTTGTTTGACGACCTTACGATGAATTTTCCTAATCACTTCCAGCTACCAGTGCGTTATGACGTTGGTACTAAACTCTTGTCGACATTTCGGAAAGATAAAGCCACACATATTTCTGATCATATTCAAGAGTGGCGTAGATGGAAGAGATTAATTAAATCTTTTATACCACCGGAGTTCCTCCTCGAGTGGTTCCTCAAGTCGTTATTTCCATATATAGCGAAGGATGTTTCCACATCCGGAGTGCAGAATGAGGAACAAGCGATTTTTAGGGCACAAGAATTGGACTTGATTTATGCTCAGTCTGGTTTGTTGTATGAGATTATTCCCAATCCTCCTCGTTCGAGTTTCAATCCCAAAGTCAAACCTGGACCACATGCCGATGGCATAGTGGGTTGTGCAAGTGCGAAATCTGTGGATTTGGTTGCAAAACAAGTTAGTCAATTGTCAATCAACCAATCTACTTCAGGACAAGCTAAGGCTTTGTCTCAACCCGCCCAAATGATGAGTGTACTCTCTGTGCAATCGTTGGATAAGAAGGGTAACCAGCAGCCCGGACGAAATAGAAAAAAGGGTAAAAATAATCGAAAGGGTGGGAATAAGAATGAAAATGCTAATAATAATGACAAGAACGGTAGAAATGCTGGGGGGACAAGCAAGCTAAACGTAAGGTTAAGTTCCCTTGCAAGTTGTGTAAGGATGATCACCTCACTTACTTGTGCCCCCGTATTGAGGAAGCTTCAAGATTCTTAGCACAAGGCCCAGCTGTGCTAACTAACCCTTTACCGCATAATCAAAATATGAACTCGAAGTCCCATGACAAGTCTGATGATGATCATGATCCACCGGAGACTAGTGGTCATGGGTGCATTAACATGGTCCATGCTGTGAAAGTTGTGACCCGTGGGAAATATTATAGTGCGTTAAAACCCAGCCCAGGCAAAGAGCCTAATCCACCAGGGTCCCCTTTGTGCATTGAGAAACCTACGGATAAACCTGAGGCTGCACCTCGAATTCCTAAGGGAGTCCTTAAGTGTTCAGGGCATAATCCAAATGCTCGATCCGCCAAATTTTTTTTCAGTTGTCGAGGATTTGGGCCACACTCCTTGTGCGATGTCTGCATTGGAAGTGCTTCAGAGTTGTCCTTCACAAAGGAAGGCATTGCTTTCTACCCTTGGTGTGAATGCTGATGATTCTTACTCTGTGATCAAATTTAAAACCGCATGACTTCATCCTTTCTTTCCCCACTATGTGTCTCTTTTGGTTCACATAGAATGTCTTAATATGACTGTCAAACGCATTGTGATTGATGAGGGTGCTGCTGCTTCTATGATGTCTTTGTCCTGTTGGAAGGGTCTGGGTTCTCTTGAGCTATCTAAATCAGTGACTATGTTAACTGCATTCGATGGGAGATCTTTTAGGCCGCATAGCATCCTTCCTTCCCTTAAAGTCCATTTAGGGGGGAAGACCATTGCGATAGAGGTTGAGGTGGTTGATGCGCCCCTTGACTACAATCTCTTGCTGGGTAGGAATTGGATGTACAGTATGCAAGCCATTGCTTCTTCCTTTTTCCACGTTGTATGCTTTCTACATAACGGGAAGATTGTAATGATTGATCAAATGACATTCAAGAATCCGTCTGTTACCGCATCTTTGGGAGCTTTGATCCCGATCGTTGAACATTCTCAGCCGGCAACTGGGAGTGTGGGTGTAGGCATGTACCCATCCCTCATGGGAAGCTTTAGTTGTCCTGCGCTGATCCTCATGATAGGATCTATTTCGATGAGGCTTCGACATCTACTATATCGCTGTCTTTTCGCACGAGTCATATGGAAGATCATTGGGTTCTTGTTGGAGCAGGGTCCCGCAGCTACAGAAGAAGCTGCTAGTTTTGGCGGAGAGATAAAGTTTTGGCGAAAAAGAAGACAGGGCAGAGCTATGACGACGTAGCACGTTTCCAGCTGGAGAGCAGAGCTGGAAACCAGGACTTTTGGGATAGAAAAGTCAAAGAAGGCAACGGTACCCGAGCGGCCGAGAGAAGAAAGCTCAACCACTGCATTGAAGGCAGCGGCGGAAGACAGGAGGGCTCAGCGACCCTCATAAAGAAGAAGGAGAAATGAGGCTCAAGCATTGAAGGTGAAGGACAGAACAAGAAGCGGTGCATAGTACCCATGGTCAGTACCGGGAAGCATGGAAGACTGCAGAGAGCTGTGGTGTGACGGGAAGCGGCTACCTCAAGGACAAAGAGGACCGACTGTCACTATTTAGGGTTTGGGTTTACTGTTGGGACAGGCCCACAGTGTTGTAATGGAGAGACCTTCGGGCCACCTATAAAAGCTTGCATTTTTGTATTGTAAGGGGTTATCTAATCAGTCAGTTAGTTAGTAGGTCAGTTGATAATTTTTTAGACTCAGGAATCAGTCAGACAGACTGTGTTGTAACGTTCCAGACACCTAGCTTGTCTGTGAGTCATTTGAGTCTGTATGTAACCATCCGCAGAGAGAACAGAGAGGGAAGGATATATTGAAAGAAAGGCAACATAGAGATAGAGATAGGCCAGAGATCTAGAAGAGATCTCGCACTGCATATGCAGTGCAACAGACTGTGCTAACTTTCCTCAAGATATATAATAGAAGCATAGTTTGGTGGACGTAACTCCCATCCTGGGGGTGAACCACGTTAAACCTGCATGTTATGTGTTGTATGAATGTGATTGTATTTGCTTGTTGTTACCGGTTATTATGCATGTACTGTTAGTTGCAGTAAGTGAATGTATGTATTGTTCAGCTCATGATAATACAAGAAGATAGAGATAAGTTGAAGTACTTTAGCAGGCTGTTTAAAAGACTCCTTTACGTCTGTCTCTAAATGACCATTTAATCACAATATAACTTCTGAGAAGGAGAGTTTCACACATCGGCACAGTCAATGCTAAGAGCGCAAAGTTGGAGCGCTAGGATATCGCAGAGAGGCGATATCGCACCGGCAGAGGAGCTGCGGTGCGCGATACTGTGAGCTGAGGGCTTAGCGTTGGGAAGAGGTTGGGTGTTCCGCGGTGCGCAGAGATGCGATAAGGTTGGAATTATTGTGAGTAAGTGGAAGTTGTGTGACGCGAGAGGAAATCGTGCGACTTGCGCAGGGTAAGCATCGCACGAGTAGAAGCGCTGCGAGTAGAAGGGGATGTGCGATGCGCAGAGCTGGTTGATCTAGTGGCGCGCAGGAGTAAGAAAGAAGAAGTAGGATGCTCAGAACCTAGTCCAAGACACTTGAGTCTTGGCCAACCCATTAGATTCACTTCGGGTGAGACTTCAGATCGCTTCGCAGTCTGTTGCCGAAAGGGCTGGTGAGTTTGGGTTGTTGTTGATTAATTACAGTAAACCCGGGTCTGCCCATGCAATCAACAAATGGTTCCGTTGCCGGTTTGAACAACTGGGAGTCAATGTTCTGTTGGCATCCTACGAGAGAAGAGTTTCACCAGTGGCTAGATTCAGACTTAAGGGAGTTCGCCAAGAAAGAGAATAGGAGTCCAAGACTAAGCACAGAGGCCTGGCTAGAGAAGCATATCGCTTCAGACATACACGCTATATTTTTTGTAACCTACGAAAACGAGCTTTTCGACTGGTTATCCAAGTTGACAGATAGGAACACATTCAAGAAGAAAAGAAACATTGTCTGGACACCGGAGCTGATTCAGACTCTTCAGAACCTTGACAATCCGATTACGAGAGCAGTGGACTTCTGGCTTACCAGTGTGCTAGAAGGCTACGTTACAGAGTTTGCAGTTGACCAGAGAAAGAGCTTCAGCGCAGCCGAACGATACTTCTTCAGAGGATATCGCGGTAAGTACCTAAGATCTCTAAACTTGTCCCTTAAGATGCTGCTATATGAAAAAGGAACAATGGATCTAGTCTCAGATGAATAAGTAAAGCTAGTAATGTCACAAGAATTTGAAAGTGATTTTGATGACATTGGACAAACACGTAGTGGAAAGAAGTATAAAGTAGATTTTAGATCTCCCATAAATGAAGACAGTTCAGACAGCATCAGACAACAGAGCCCTAGTACCACAGAAGAACCAGAGGGGGGTATCCCTTACCACCCCTATACTCCACAAAAGTAGACAGGGAATCAGAATAATCCCGTAGGTACTCCATCTAGTAGTTCACAGTCAGTACCTACTCCCGTTACAGCACCTTCACGTACACCGCTGAGTGGTAGTACTCCATTCAGTCAGAACCCACCACAGAGAAATAGAATGGGAGACGACATGAAGCTACCTATCTTTAAAGGTACAGGAGCAGAAGACCTGGAACAGCATTGGTTCCTATGCGAAGCTATGTGGACCATTAAAACAATCAACGATGATAACCTTAAACTTGTACAGTTGGTTACCACACTCAGAGACAGAGCCTTGACATGGTACATAAAGTATACTAAATTACCCAAGACGCTCGCCCAGGTCAAGAACACCATAATTAAAGAGTTTAAGAAACCTAAGTCTGAGTCTCAGTGCATCACAGAGCTTAAGGATATTAAACAACTACCATCAAAGTCAGTATGGGACTTTGACCAGAAATTCAAAGCTCTTATAGACCAAGTCAGTTTTGAGTTTGCGCCGGAGTAGTATAAAGAATGGTTTATTGCAGCACTGCTCCCTCATATCAGAATGCCACTAATGCAGCAGAAACTTACTACTCAAGATGAAGCGCTGGAGATGGCAATGAAACTAGAAGCTTCACCTTTAGCAGAAACCAGTACAGGAATGACAACTCTATAGACCCAGTTGGCCAACCTCACATTACAGATACACGAACTTAAAAAAGGGAAAGAGGTTATGCAAGACATATGGTGCATAAAGTGTAGAGCACAGGGCCACAGTAAAGATAACTGTCCAGTCTTCGCAGAATACTTAGCATCAGGGGCTCCTAACCCCTTACCACGAACACAAGGGCCATGGTGTGAAATATGTAGAACACAATGACATCCACCTCAGCAATGCCCTTTGCTTCAAAAGTATGTACAGACACCTAAAAATCTCTATTGTATCTTCTGTAAATCCGTCGGGCATGATCCACAAGATTTCCGAGCTTATGATATCCTGTCAGAAAGAACACAGGATGTGTACAGAGTCCAAGCAGACACACAGGGTCCAGCAACAGGACCACAGCCGGCTCAGACGTATGGAGGCCATGGAGGAGGATTCAGAGGACGAGGCCGTGGAGGAGGCTTCGCATGAGGAGGAGGTTTTGGTCAAGGTCGTGGACCAGTCACTTGTTATAATTGTGGAATTATCGGACACTATGCTAGGGACTGCCAGAACGCCACTACTACTTGTAATTACTGCAAATCTTATGATCATACCATAGAAGAGTGTCCCATCTTGATAGCTAAGATCAGAGATCCTAAACCAGCCACACACTAGAACATCCAGCTTATTATCGCTGAACCTAAGGAACCAGAACCAACAGTTAACATTGTGACTCGGAGCGGTGCTTCCACCGGTGGCACATCACAGGAGACCGGACAGAACACGAGTCAGGGGTGGGTGCGCAGAGCTCCTACTAAAGCAACTGCACTTGACCTACAGAAGAATAAGGAGACATTTCATGAATCTAAGGCTTCCTTTGATAAAACTACACTAACGGGACCACAGGTACCGCCGTCTAGGGGCGTACCGCAGCAAGTACCTTGTAGCGATAGCCCTGAGCAGGCACAGCAGGCTACCACATCCGGAAGATGTGACAAGGACGAATCGACAGGAAGTATACAAGACTTCCTACATAACTGCTTGAAACTCCTGAGAAATGATAAAGCTGTTGGTGAGCTACAGCGTATGATAGATCAGTGTCAGCAACCCTCTCTCTCGGACAGTGCACACCGCGCTGTCCATAATATTACAAGACATGCAAGGACAGGAAGAGAGATGAAATTCACAGCCCAGATCGGTGAGTTTGAAATGGATGAGGTTGTCTTAGACCTGGGATCAGAGGTGAACGTTCTAACCAAGCAGACATGGGAACAGATGGGTAGTCCTCAGTTAGCCCTATCACCTATCCACCTGAGATTAGCTAATCAACAGCGAGTATCACCATTGGGTCGACTATCGCAGGTGCCAGTTGACATTGACGGAGTCTGTACTTTTGTGGACTTCGAGGTTATAGAAATAATTGGTGACAGTTGACCATATCCAGCACTACCGAGTATTGATTGGGCAATTGGCAGCAAATCTATCATTGACCTAAAGAAAATACAAATGACCTTTGAGGATGCGCAGATCCGGGTCATCGCACCACTGGACCCTTACCAAGGACCTAGATATATCGAACCTATCTGAGCAGAGGAAGAGGCACATAATATGGAGAGTCTCTACCAGATGACAGCAAACCAGAATGACTATATCAATCCCACTGCAGAAGGGCATATTAGCTAGCGATGCGACAGCTCATGCGCATCGGATTCGGATGTTGGTCTAGAAAACTGGCAGAACGGACTTTACGAAGTATCATCACACAGATGTGCGTTTATAAGTAAATCACTGCGATGGATTGACACCGATATTGCTGAGACTCCATGATATCATGGTCTGATAGACATCCAAGATTTTCTTGAACAATTTGAGCAGCAGACTCCTCCTGAGCAGAGGATCGTAGCTATGGACCTTGCAGTCCGAGCCACACCTGCAAGATGGTGGTATGCGCATAAAGAAAATATCGCATCATGGGATAATATCAAAAGACTGATGGCGATCAGATTTTCTGACGACAGAAGGTATGCTCAGCACAAGTACATAGGAGAAACTGACCCCAGGGTACACCTTCAGATATGTGAACAGAACTGGTCGGACATTCCAGAGTATGAATGGGTTCACAGATTCATTCACACATTAGACACAATTCCAAGGAATTGGTATACAGAGACCGAGCTGCGCAAGGGAACAACCACATGGCCGCTTATGATAGATAGCTTCCTCCTCACCTTTGCATTTGAATCAGAACATCCAAGTGTTTCTCAGGCCCTAGATATCATCAAGACAAAGATTTTTGAGGATCACACTATCTCAGTACCAGTCCAACCTGAGTGGATTATCCAGCTAGAAGAGGCGTTGGAATGCTACAATTTTACATCAGAATCAGAGGAAGCGGATGAGGATCCTCGCAATACCAACATTCCAGAATCAAAACGCACTCGCGAAGTGGAGGGACCACAGCTAGAGATTCCAGCGATCACCGAGCCCATCAAGATTAAAAAGATCAATATTGGCACAAATGAAGAACCTGAGTTTGCCTCTATTGGAGACTACTGGAATGATGAAACAGTTGGACAGATTGTAGATCTGCTACATGATTATCAAGACCTATTTCCCACCAAGTTCACAGAGATGAAGGGAATAGTCAGAGACTTGGGAGTCATGAGGATACCATTAAAGGAGGATGCTAGACCAGTTAAGCAGCGTCCATACAGATTGAACCCGCGATACAAAGAAAAAGTAAAGGACGAAATTGATAAAATGCTAACAGCAGGCATCATTGAACTAGTAGAGGAAAGTGAATGGGTTAGCCCTATGGTAGTACAAGAGAAGAAAAGAAAAGGGGACATCAGGATCTGTGTTGATCTGCAAAAACTCAACGATGCATCACTTCATGATCCATTTCCAACACCGTTCACTGATGAAGTATTAGACAACGTAGGAGGACAAGAGGTCTACTCCTTCACTGACGGGTTTTCAGGCTACCACCTGATCAGAATACACCCAGAAGATCGATCCAAGACCACATTTGCCACAGAATGGGGCTCGTTCCAGTATACGGTAATGCCCTTTGGTCTTAAGAATGCACCAACTATATTTTCTAGAGTAGTAGTTGCTATATTTAAAGAATACATTCATAAATTCTTGGAAGTATATTTTGATGACTGGAATGTATTTGGGTTAATCAATAAGCACATAGGTGATCTAAGACTGATGTTAGAAAAATGTAGGCAGTACCAGATCTCTCTAAACTTGAAAAAATGTATATTCTGTGCACCATTTGGTATCTTGTTGGGTCACATTGTTTGCAGACAAGGCTTGATGGTAGACCCCGCCAAGATCGCTATCATTGTAAACCTTCCAGCACCTAATTCAGTTAAGCAACTGAGGACGGTACTTGGTCATACCGGGTACTACAGAAAGTTCATCAAGGGCTACGCAAAGATTACAGCGCCGATAGAGAAATTGCTCAAGAAGGATGTAAAATTCCTATGGAACGAGGAATGCCAGCAGAGCCTAGACATACTTAAGGAGAAGATGGTTACAGCACCCATCCTAGTATTTCCAGACTGGACTAAGCCTTTCCATGTACATGTGGATGCATCCGGCATCGCATTAGGAGTCGTCTTGACCTATCCAGGAGAAGGGGATCTTGACCATCCCATCGCATATTCCAGCAGAAAGTTATCAATAGCAGAAAAGAACTACACCACAACAGATAGGGAGGGCTTAGCTATGGTATATGCGTTGCAGAAGTTCAGGCACTATCTATTGGGCGCCCTGTTTAAAATGTTTACTGATCATTCCGCACTGAAGTACCTAGTCAATAAACCAGTGTTAGGGGGGAGAATCTACAGATGGTTACTCCTCTTCCAGGAGTATGATTTTGAAATCATTGTGAAACCAGGTAGACTGAATGTAGGACCGGATCATCTGTCGCGGCTAGACTTAGGAGAAGAGCCCAGTAACCTAGAAGACAATCTGCCAGATGCGCCATTGTTTTCAATACATATTGCAGACGAGTACTATGCCGACATTATTCAATTCCTCACCACAGGAGTAGCACCTGATGACCTGACTAAGTAGCAAAAGAAGCAGTTGGTTGTTAAGGCAGCAGACTTCACCCTCATTGCAGGATACCTATACAAGTTAGGTCCGAATGAAGTTCTGCGCAGATGCATGATGCCACATGAGAAAGACACTATTATCAAAGAGGCTCATTCAGGAACCGCAGGAGGACATTTCGCAGGAAAACCGACTGCGCAGAAAATCTTAGACGTAGGCTTGTGGTGGCCTACACTGCATAAAGACACTAAGGACTTCTGCAGATGCTGCGATATCTTCCAGAGGGTAGGAAAACCCTTGCGACGCGATGAAATGCCGCTGCGACCGCAGGTCACGCTGCGCGCATTCGACAAATGGGCTATCGATTTTGTGGGTCCAATCAACCCACCCGGGAAGCGCACTGGTGCGAGATACATTATCACTGGAACAAAATACCTCACCAGATGGGCAGAGGCCAAGGTAGTAAGAAATTGTGATGCTGCTACAGCTGCACATTTCCTTTTGAAAACATCATCAGTAGGTTTGGATGCCCAGTAATTTTGATGAGTGACCAAGGTACACATTTCTTGAACAGTACTATTGAGGCATTAACAGAAGAATTCCAGATCCAGCATCATAAGAGCACTCCCTACCACCCGCAGGCTAATGGTACAGTGGAGGCCTTCAATAAGATTTTAGAAAATGCTCTCACTAAGATCTGTAATAGCCAGAGGAATGATTGGGACCTTCGAGTTAACGCTGTCTTATGGGCATACAGAACCACATGCAAGAAACTTACGGGACACACACCTTTAAACTTAGTATATGGACAGGAGGCTGTTATGCCTATGGAGTATATTCTTCTCAGCTTAAGAATCACTCAGATTACTGAGATGACTGATACAGACACAGTCGAAGCAAGGCTAGCACAGCTGCTTTCCTTAGAAGAAGACAGGTTCATCTCCGGATTCCATCAGAAAGTGCAGAAGGCCCGAGAAAAAGCTTGGCATGACAGGCATATTAAGAATAAGACTTTCCAGATCGGAGACCTGGTGCTCCTTTATGACAGCAAATTCATCAAGTTCCCAGGGAAGTTTAAGATGCATTGGCTTGGGCCATACCAGATCCAACGAGTCACAGAAGGAGGTGCCATTCAGCTCAGCCAGCTGAACGGGGAGCTCTTGTCCACATGGATTAATGGCAGTAGGCTGAAGCTCTATAGTGACAGCCTCCTCACCTCTCAGCCCTAGCATGAATAGTTTATAGAGGTGCATATGTCCAGTGTAGTTGAAAGGAGGCATCGCACCGAGGAATGAGTCTACACTAAAAAAAAAAGAAAAAAAAGAAAAGATTGTTTACACTGTTTGTTTGCGCAGGTGATGCGGAGTTGCATCGCAGCAGTAAGACGTTTCCTCCTGCCACGTACTCAGTTTGCAACTGACAGTGGGCTAGTCAAGTCACTATCTAAAAGGTAGTTAATGAAGAAATGACCGATATCCCCTACCGTAGATTTGGCAGTAGTATATTAAATTTTCCCAGATTTACTAAAATCTCTGACGAGACCGGCACCCGTACACATGCTTGGAGGAAAATTCGATCAGATTTTAGCATTTATTGAGGATTGAAAGACTGGTATGGTCTTATCCATGTCATTAATATGACCAGCGCACCCAATCTAGATGACCGTTATGACCAGGATTGTCGTATTTGGCACAAAAGTAGAAAGTATTCAATCGGGACAGTTACGCCTGCAGAAAAAACCGAGCGCTGGAGAAGAAGTGTTAAGCATTCCCTGTGTCGAGCTAAGTTGTTACAGAGTGCTGTGATTCTTAGAAATTGCAACCATTGCATGTCTGCCATTTTATGCTAAGTGGTCCTATCTGAGGACGAGTCGCTGGAAAACATTTTGAGGAGATTTCAGCGTTACGGCCTTGCAGGAGCTATGGTATCGCCATCTACAGCTAACCTGCCGAGCTCGTCCCGAACCATAGAAAAGCCGAAGACGAGAAGCCATTCCCAGCTCATGGAGGAATCTGGGTCCGAGAGGGAAGATGAAGTCCGTATCTCAATGGACTACCTCATACCACGAATTGAAGGCGCTCCAGACATCAAACTTTCCAAGAGCGGTAAGCTTCCTGTGCCTATACCGCCATTAGATTCTCGAGTAAAGGACAATGGCGATTTAGTAGGATATGCTGCTGTTGTCAAATTTATTGATTACAACCTGGCGGACGATAAGACATACCCTCAATTCAAGCCAGCTTCGTATCTTCTGCTCGAGAAGAATCCAAGAACAGGCAGAGACAAATTCGTCCCCCAGCCGCATGTCCAGATCCTTGAGTAGTCAGGTCTGCTCAACATGTTGAGACTACCCCATTTTGGGCGTAGCACAGAGGTTAATGCTGTGGTGCATGTCCTCCTCTCGTGCGTACATGGAGGATATCTCTGGCTCGATCACAAAATCGACCTCAATGTCGACTTGATACACCGCATTACTGGCCTGTCTAAAAAAAGGTAAATACCCCGAAATACAGGTATCAGGAAAGACCAAGGATTCCAAGCTGCCAACAGCGCTCGTTAAAAAGTATCAGTTACAGCGAGGAGGCAAGGCTTATGATGTCATGAGCTTACAGAATGAGACACTCAGATTTAGAGTCAGTCTGCTTGCAGGCAGACTGCTTACCAAGGTCCAACCAAAGGAAGTTACAGGATCGGTGATCCATCTGGCCATACAAGTTACCGAAGGCGAGCAGTTCAATTGGTCGTTGTTTTTATTAAACATGTTTCAGGAAGATTGTTTGGTAGCCCAAGATCAAGCCAGCCACCCTTTCCACTTCTCGTGGCTGCTCATACTGTGTGCATTCGTTGCATGGAAGGAACCGCCCAACAGCCAGTTTCCGCAGATCCTAGGAGGAACACCCAGGGGTGTGCGCTATGCTAGTTTATGGGACACCAGCAGTCCAGCGAGGAAACAGGTTAATGTAGTAGTATTTTATGAATATTATTTGATGTTGCAGAACCTTATCCAGCAATCACCAAGGATAAGCACAGAGACTGTGGACGCATATGATAACCGGCTTAATTTTATGGCGGACAACCATAGAATATACCTAAGGCCTAAAAGGACTAAAAGGGACAACTGGGCTCCTGGCTGGTTCAGAATGACAATGCAGGATGTCGAGAATGTCATCAAGGGTTTTGATGACCAATGGCAAAATGAATACGAATATACCATGCCATTACCAATGGAGATCGACCAGACAGGCCCACCAGAAAAAGACAAAGACCCACTAGACACCGAGGCACGCCAAACAATAGAAGTACCGCTACAAGGCCAGAAGAAAAGAGATGTGCTGGAAGAATCAGCAACAATGCCCTCTACAAAGGATGGAAACTAGGATACCACAATGATGTAGGGGAGGAAGAAACAAAAAACTTCAAAACCAACTCTGAAGACGGCACTAACATACGATGATTACGAACTCATCACAACAAGGACATGTGATACACTCAAGGATTCATTTGTTGAGGTGAAGCAATCACAGGAAAAGATTAAGAGCGCCGTAGAAAAGTAGCTCATAGACATACGAACAATTACAGAGAAGGCTGCCACGACGCATGCTCCACCGGTAAAGGTACCAGCTGGAGAAGCTTCAGCATTGGCGGTACCCTGCGAGGAAAGCTTAGCAAAAGATCGCATCAACATTGTGTCGATCCCACCAGGAAGTATCAGACTCTCGGTGAAAACGGCGGACCCACCAGTCCAGTTTAAGCAACCCCTTGAGTTTAACCTCGCAGAGGTTCACATTGATCAGTTGCACAGAATCCAACAGCAGCTAAGTGCAGATCTCAGGAGTAGGGAGGTTGTGACTTACCAGCAGAATGCGCAGCTAAAGCAAAAGAATGCAGCACTCACCACCAACTATCAGAAGAAGGTAGACGAGTTAAGCACATATCAGAACAAGGATCAGGAACTCTCCCAGGTACTACAGAATATTGCAATAGAACTCCCTAGCTGCAACATCGAGTTCGCACTGCCTACCCCGGAGAAGCTGCAAAGAGTCGCAGAAAGAGCAAAGGTTCTTGAGCAAACTGTAGCTAAGATGGATGAGAAAGTAGCCAGGATAAAGGCCGACCACGACATGCAGATCGCTGAGCTTGAGGCACGTCTACAAGACACCTCCCTTGCAGATCAAAAAGCTCGGGTGGAAGCATTTCGACTTACCTCTGCGCAGATACAATCGTGCATTGACGAAGCCCGGGTACTACTAACAAATGCGATGAACACATGGGCTGAGCTAGATGAGCCACCACAGAAGGTCGAGATCCAGTAGAGTATACAGCAAGTAGAGAACACGGCAGTGGCCATGAAAGAAGAAATCAAGAGCCGCAGCTCTTCAGAAGATGAGGAAGACGAAGGAGATAAACCAATTACCGCAAGAGGTGCAGCAGTTAAGAACAAAGGAGCTACACATCACTGACCTGCTTCAACCTTTTCAGGAGAAAATCACAGAATTAGTTGATGTGGTTGAGCAGAAGGTGAAGGAATTCACGACCACCAGAGAGAAAATTGGAGGAACAGAGGACTCCAAGATTGATCAAGCACTGCTTGATTCGGCGAAACAGTGTGCTGAGGAGATGAAGAATGAAGTCACAGGACTTCAAGGCAGGTTACAGCGTACTTCGCAGGAGGTGAAGGATAAGTTGTAGCAGGAGAAGCCTGTTGCAGGTGGCTCAAGGACGAGCCACAAGTAAGTGTTAGGGGACTGTTGGAGCAGGGTCCCACAGCTACAGAAGAAGCTGCTAGTTTTGGCGGAGAGATAAAGTTTTGGCGGAAAAGAAGATAGGGCAGAGCTACGACAACGTAGCATGTTTCCAGCTGGAGAGCAGAGCCGGAAACTAGGACTTTTGGGATAGAAAAGTCAAAGAAGGCAACGGTACCCGAGCGATCGAGAGAAGAAAGCTCAACCACAGCATTGAAGGCAGCGGCGGAAGACAGGAGGGCTCAGCGACCCTCATAAAGAAGAAGGAGCAACGAGGCTCAAGCATTGAAGGCGAAGGACAGAACGAGAAGCGGTGCATAGTACCCATGGTCAGTACTAGGAAGCATGGAAGATTGCAGAGAGTTGTGGTGTGATGGGAAGCAGCTACCTCAAGGACAGAGAGGACCGACTGTCACTATTTAGGGTTTGGGTTTACTGTTGGGACAGGCCCACAATGTTGTAATGGCGAGACCTTCAGGCCACCTATAAAAGCTTGCATTTTTGTATTGTAAGGGGTTAGCTAATCAGTCAGTTAGTTAGTAGGTCAGTTGATAATTTTGTAGACTCAGGAATCAGTCAGACAGACTGTGTTGTAACGATCCAGACACCTAGCTTGTCTGTGAGCCATTTGAGTCTGTATGTAACCATCCGCAGAGAGAACAGAGAGGGAAGGATATATTGAAAGAAAGGAAACATAGAGATAGAGATAGGCCATAGATCTAGAAGAGATCTCGCGGTGCATATGCAGTGTAACAGACTGTGCTAACTTTCCTCAAGATATATAATAGAAGCACAGTTTGGTGGACGTAACTCCCATCCTGGGGGTGAACCACGTTAGACCTGCATGTTATGTGTTGTATGAATGTGATTGTATTTGCTTGTTGTTACCGGTTATTATGCATGTACTGTTAGTTGCAGTAAGTGAATGTATGTATTGTTCAGCTCATGATAATACAAGAAGATAGAGATAAGTTGAAGTACTTTAGCAGGCTATTTAAAAGACTCCTTTACGTCTGTCTCTAAATGACCATTTAATCACAATATAACTTCTGAGAAGGAGAGTTTCGCACATCGGCACAGTCAATGCTAAGAGCGCAAAGTTGGAGCGGTAGGATATCGTAGAGAGGCGATATCGCATCGGCAGAGGAGCTGCGGTGCGCGATACTGCGAGCTGAGGGCTTAGCGTTGGGGAGAGGTTGGGTGTTCCACGGTGCGCAGAGATGTGATAAGGTTGGAAGTATTGTGAGTAAGTGGAAGTTGTGCGACGCGAGAGGAAATCGTGCGACTTGCGCAGGGTAAGCATCGCACGGGTAGAAGCACTACGAGTAGAAGGGGATGTGCGATGCGCATAGCTGGTTGATCTAGTGGCGCGCAGGAGTAAGAAAGAAGAAGTAGGATGCTCAGAACTTGGTCCAAGACACTTGAGTCTTGGCCAACCCATTAGATTCACTTCGGGTGAGACTTCAGATCGCTTCGTGGTCTGTTGCCGAAAGGGCCAGTGAGTTTGGGTTGTTGTTGATTAATTACAGTAAACTTGGGTTTGCCCATGCAATCAATAGTTCTTCCTGGATCGAGTACTTCGAGTGAACCCATCATGATGGACGTGCCGTTGCCTGCAGCCATAACAGCTTATCAAGCTAATCTCGAGTCTACTGCAAAGCCTAGTCCTTCCTCTTCACGGACAGAGAAGCAGGACCCTTATGTGCTGCCGGCATGGGTAGTACAGTCTTCTCACATGTACGACTACCTTGATATGGTTTTCCCTTCAGTTGAAGCGATTATTGAGGCTATGTCGGGAGTTGAGCCACCATGGGAGGAACTTCATCATAGATCATACTTTCTTCCAGAGCTTGATCATTTGGAGCGTGAGGATTTTAGGGCGGTTCTTATTTAGAGAGTTGGTAGTCCTATGGTTCCATTAAGATCTCTTGCTCCGATGGCTGATGGAAACATGGCGAACATATCTTCAACGATTCCTATCAACATCTCTCGTAATCCTGGCACGATAGAGAATGTCTATATTGGGGCGGAATGTTCCCATGCTGAGATTCTGGAATATACCGAGCTATTCAAGGAATTCCATGATATTTTTGCTTGGTCTTATGACGAGATGCCAGGTATTGACCCTCATATTGTCGAGCATGAGATTAAGACTTACCCCAATGCTAAGCCTGTCGACAACGTTTACGAGAAGTGAATCCTAGGAAAGCACCCGCCATTAAGGCAGAGATAGAGAAGTTGTTGAAAGCCAGTTTCATCTATCCCGTTCCCTTGACGGAGTGGGTTTCAAACCCCGTTCTGATGGATAAGAAGCAGGGAGCGATCCACATATGCACTGATTTCCATGATTTAAATCGTGCCTGTCCTAAGGACAACTTCCCCACACCATTTATAGATCAGATTTTGGATGAGTGTGTGTGTAGCGAGGTGTTCTCCTTTATGGATGGCTTTTTTGGGTATAATAAAATACAGATTAAACCTAAGGACCAACATAAGACTGCATTTATTTGTCCTTGGGGAACGTTTGCATATCAAAAAATGCCTTTCAGCCTTAAATACGCTGGAGCTACATTTCAGTGGGAAATGACCTTGATTTTCCACGATCTCAAGTCAATTATCAAGGTATTTTTGGATGACCTCGCTGCTCATTCTCGCATGAGAATGCGTCATCCATATCACTTGAGATTGGTATTTGAAAGATGCCGACACTATTCGGTTAGACTAAATCCTCATAAGTGCATATTTTGTGTGAAATTAGGGCGTTTGTTAGGATTCATCATGTCTAAAGAGGGTATAAGAGTCGACCCTTTGAAGGTTGAGGCAATACTTCAGTTGTCTCCCTCGAAGAATATTCGTCATATTCAGTGTTTGCAAGGCATGGAAAAATTCTTACGAAGATTTGTTGTCAAATTTTCCAATTTGACTAGAGGTTTCATGCATTTCTTGAAGAAGGAAACCCCCTTTTATTGGGATGAGCGAGCCCAGGATTCCTTCGATGCACTCAAGCGAGCCCTAGCATCGGCCCCGGTGATTAGTCCTCCGGATTATAGCCGCAATTTTCTATTATATGTGGCTGCGTCCTTAAAGATGATTGGTATGGTTTTGGTTCAATAGGATGAGGAGCTCCAAGAGCATGTCATATATTATCTGAGTTGAAACCTTATTGACATAGAGATTCAGTATTCTCATGTCGAGAAGCTTGCTTTAGCTACCATACATATAGTTCAGCGGTTGAGACATTATATTCTCCTTCGCCAGACATTGGTTATGGCCCATGTCGATCCATTTCAATTCATCCTCACCCGAAGGATGATTGGGGGAAAGTATAATAAATGGATTGTCATTCTGCAAGAATTCAATCTCGAGTTTGTTTCAGCAAAATCAAAGAAGTCTTTAATTTTTGCAGAGCTTATATCAGATTTCCCGAGCGAGGCTGAGGAGTTGGTTTGTGAAGATACATTTGTCGATGAACACATCTTGTTAATCTTAACGTTGGACCCATGGTATGGGGATATCATAATATATTTACAAACACTGAAGACCCCTACTCACCTCTCACGAGATGAACGACGACGATTACGTCACGTCTCTAAGAACTACCTCGTAGTGGACAATACTTTGTACCGCTGTGGAGTAGTTTCCATTTTATGATGTTGTTTAACTCATGAGGAGGCTGAGGTAGTGCTGAATGATTGCCACGGAGGGGCGTGTGGTGGTCATTTATCTGGGCTTTCTACAGCTCAAAATATTTTAAGAGCGGGTTATTTCTAGCCGTCGATATTTAAGGATTATGTTGATGTGGTCAAGAGGTGCCACCCTTGCCAGGTGTTTGCACAAAATATGCACTCGAAACCTACCCCGTTACATCCCATTATCACCGCCGGTCCCTTCACTAAGTGGGGGCTCAATTTTATGGATTGCAACCCAGCTTCGGCTGGGGGGCACCATCACATTATAGTGGCTGTTGATTATTTCACAAAATGGGCTGAGGCTATGCCTACAGTAAAATCTGATGGTGAGACAGCCACTCACTTTGTGTTCAACCAAATTATTACTCGGTTCGTGATTCTGAAAGAGCTTTTCATTGACCATGGCTCACACTTTCAGAACCGTATGATGGAAGAGTTGGCATCCAAGTTAGGGTATAAGCAAGAGCATTCATCTTATTATTACCTCCAGGCAAATGGACAGGTAGAGGCAGTGAATAAATCACTCAAATCCATTCTCCAACGAACCATCACACAAAGCAAGAATAATTGGCACATTATGTTGTATCCGGATTTGTGGGCATATCGAACCGCGGTTAAGACTGCCACTAGTTTTTTTCCATATTAGCTTATACATGGAGTGGAGTCGATATTGTCGGTTGAATGTGAAATTCCTTCATTGAATCTAGCTGTGGAACTCTTACCAGAAACTTCCCCATTGGAGGAGTGTTTGGTTCACCTTGAGCAACTTGATGAGTAGCGTCGGGATGCCTTGGTGGCTCTAGAAGTCAATAAACGTCGCGTTAAGGTCCAGTACGATAAATCTATCTGTCCAAGAGCGTTTAGTGAAGGAGACTTGGTCCTTTTATGGGATCAACCAAAAGAACCATTGGGGGAAGGTAAATTTAATCCTATGTGGCATGGTCCTTACATGGTCAAGCGTGTGTTAGAGAAGGGTGTGTATGAGTTAGTGGATTACGAAGGAACAACTTTGGTGGAGCCTAGAAATGGGCTCTATCTCAAAAAATACTATGCATGATCTTTAGCCAAGGCTGCTTGTTGTATATTATTTTACAACTTTGCATAGTTAGGTCTTTTTCTTATTGTGATCAGGTTTGTGATTAGTTTCCATTTCTTTTGGCAGATGTCAATGGAATCTTCCACCTACATAGGATTCGCGGATGGTGCAAGCCATCACACTCAACACTCAGCCTCTGCTGCTTGGGTGATTTATACTCCTATGGGTCAAGTACTGTCTTCAGGAGGTGTATGTCTACGGCCATCTTCCAACAATGTTGTTGAATACATCACCATTATTGAGCTTCTACAGGATGCCATTGTACATGGCGTTCTATCTCTTGAGGTACGTCTTGATTCAGAGTTAGTAGTGTCACAGCTCAATGGTTTATACCATGTTAGAGATCTGACCTTATTGAGAAGGTTCTTGCGTGTGAGATTGTTAGAACGACAATTTGACAATATAACATATATACAAATTCCAAGAAATAATAATCAAGTTGCTGACTCATATGCTAACTATGTGTTAGATTGGAATTTGTTTCATTCACAATAAATTAGTCACAAACACAATTTTTACACATGTAAATAAATAAATTGATCACCATAAAATTTTTTATATACATAAAAAATGTGACAATACATAGTGTCATGATACAAAATTGGGGCTCTTAAGCCACCATCATATAATACACGGTCATACAAAATGTATACACTCCCAGGTGTCTAATCCTGTGGAGGAGGAGGACGGTTGTGATCTTGAAAGGTCACTACGGCTTTAGCTAGCCGTCGGAATAAACGCACCCATGTGCGTGGTACACCCACCACCTGCCACTGCATGGACTCAGGAAAGTCCTCGACTTGCACCATGGGAACTCTATGTGTCAATCTCATGAAATTGGTATGAATGCTCTGGAGCGTTCGCTCCGCATCCACACTCGTGATGTCATCTCCTCTTCCCCTCCATCTATGATGAGGGAAGCCCTCTGGCTGCCGTGGTCCCAAATCTGCACACAAATGGTAGATGTCACTATGTATTGTCACCCAAAAACATGTCTTTTTGATTCCATATAATCAAGAAAACACAAAAAAATTAAATAACTCAAAAAATTTTAAAAAGAGAGGGTCGAGATTCGTTACCTATATCGCCATATGTCGATCCTGGTGGTAGCGGCATGTCCAGGTTCCCTTAGAAATCTATCTCTGCATAGGGGTAGTCATCGATGGCAACTATCTGTCGTCGCCACCATGGAAAGAAGTCAGCTGGATATGGGTTGGACACCCTACCACCCCCCAGTTTGCACATAGCATCTGCCCAACGTCGTTGGGCCGGATCTCGAACCCCGTGGAGAGGAACGTCCACTTTGGGGCTCAATCTTGGAACACGCTCGAAGAAACACGTGCTCAGAATATTGCTGAACCCGAAGTTCCGCACCCTGCCTGCCTTACACTCACTGAGCTGGTGTTTCATGTTTCTTAGTAGTGTAGTAATATAGTCGTAGATCGTGGGTCTCATGCACTCCACTGCATAGAACATTAGAGGCCGCGAGGCCTGGTGGAGTGATGCCAAGCCTGCTATCTTGCCCCGTGTCAATAATATGGCCTTTAGGCCCAGCACCTGTATAGCATTGGTAGGGACTTGACTCCCCACCTTCTCGGTGTCCGGATAACAGTACACTGCAATGTACTCGTCGATAGTCAAGCCACCTCCTGGCCCACCGTGGGAACGAAGGTTCACCACTTCCCCTCATCTAGAAAGCCCTGTGATAAAGTATATGTCCTCCACCTCTATGATGAGGGACATCCCATCGATATGGAAGGACTCTGAGTCTGGATCCCAATAATCTATCAGCATCTGTAATAGTCTTGGTTTGGCCCTCAAACCACCAAGACACCAAAACTTGTAGAGTCCGCATGCACATAGAGCTTGTTGAGCCATTAAGTCGGCCCTTACTGCTTCCTATACTTCACCATGCTCACGCTCTCTCCACTCTAGCATCATATTGCACAAGAAATTGCAAAATTTCCCATTAGTTTATTGAAAAACCATATGCGCGGCCTCATACGTGATTGTTTTCAAAACAACCGCATATGTACGTGGGTTTGAGGCCATTTTTCGCATATACCTAGCCCTATACACGGAAAAAAAACCTCTATTTCTGCGTGGTCTGCAGCGCTCATTTTTGGATGGCATAAAAACCTTATTTAACCATGAAAATTCATAAAAATTGTATCAAAATGCAAGAGGAGAGCATGAGTAAATACCTGGAAGAAACGGTAGTGAATTCCGCCGGCTGGATCTCCTGGAATTTGTTGTTGACAATCAGAGCTCAAATGGGTAAAAGTTTCAAATGATTTATAATATTTTGAACTTTTTACTATTTATAGAAAATTTTAAAATATTTGAAATTTTTTACCCCCCTTCCTATAGTTTCGACATTTTCTAACCGTTTTGGACCATTTTTGACATAATTTGTGATGTAGAAGACCTTTTTCAGTGCCGTTTTAGCCATTGGATTGACTCGTCCATGCCAATCTCAGGTATCATGTCTAGACTGACATATAGGTTAGGTTTCACCACCATTTTCATTTTGCATAACCTTATGATCATCTCATCATGACCTTTGGTACGAACCCACTCTATTATGTCATGAAACCTTCTTGCTGCTTTAGAAGTGGCATGATATGAGTGGTAGAGCTTTACCTTACATGGGTACCCTAGTTAGCACCCTATTTGCATTTGGTTCCCATGCTGATGTTTTCTCCTTTAGGGTGTGGGAGTCCGTTGTATAGTACTGCCATGACATTTCATAAGAGCCTCATACTCCTCTTGATCTTTTGCTGGCCTATTTCCCTCAGGACTCCCTCATGTCAAGTTGTGAATGCATTATCATGAGATTTTCTTGCCTTATTGATATTTATGCTGGCTCCCATGACATCGCGTTTCATCCATATAGCCCAAGCTTGTCTCATGTCTAGCCATGCAGAGCCATTTTTTATATCCTTCCCAGCTTGATTTCCTTTTTACCGAGAGGAGATCTTCCCCCAAGTGTCAATATCCTACACATGTATCCTTACATTGAGCATAGGTATGTTCTACTGCTTGGAACTAGTTTGTTTTTCCTTATGACACTTGTCTCCTCCTAGTTTGTAACTATAAAGCTATTTTATTCTTTTTTCAAGCTTTTTAAATAACTAAAAAAGTCCAAAAAAATTAAAAAACCTAAAATCTGGACAAGGAAAGATGTTATCTGTGGCAGTTTTCGAGTCGTGTCGCCTTCGAACAGAGCACTGTATATCACATCCATTGGTTGGGTTATAGTTTGACTTTAGGAGCTGTACTCGTTTATCTGAGTTTATCTCCACCAATTGGTTAAGCTTCCAGTCCCTATGGAGCCTTTATTGATGCCTCCTGTGTCATAGAGATGTACCAGTTTGTATATCAAGTCTATGCTGCCTTCATTCAGTCACCATACGTCATTATGCTCTTGTTCGAAGGAAGTTGAAGCCTGAGTCGGCCATTCCTCAGTTATCTTGACTTTGCATGTCGGCCATTCCCAGCACAGTTACTGGTTCGTGCACCTTATGATTGAGTCCTTCCACATTATACAGCTTTGCTGAGTACCTCGTGTTGGATGATGGGGGATGCCTCAATTCCCTCCTTCCAGCGGATTTCATCCCATCGACTTCTGATCATTTATTCTGGGATTGGAATGTAGAGTCATTTTGAGTTCCTTGAGACTTCCAGTCATCAGTGGCATGTTCTCTCACCATCGACAGTTCTTGGGAATACATCAAAGTCCCCTGACCGATGGATCCTCTCAAGTGTTTGACCTCAACACATTTATTCACACTTGTTAGTTTTCACTCTAGTACCTTGATTCCCATTTTCATTATCGGTGGGTGATCTCGCGTCTATTAACGGTATACATTAATGACCGGTAATCAGATGATGGACTACTATGTTCGACCTCGACACCTCTATTCGCATAGTAGAACATGTACTCGTAGCGGTTTGTGTAGAAGACTTTCCAGATTGGTGGCATCTCTTATATGCTACCTCCTTGATCATGCCAGTGTTCATGAGATTTCAGCTCTCGTGACTTGATTCCAGTATATGTCAGATATTTCCAGCCACTATGGAGATCTTGATCTGTTATATCTTCAGCCATTACGGAGATCATGGTCCTTTGTATATCTTCATCATGGAGATTCTGATCTATGTATATTATACATGGTGATGACCACATATGTGATATCATGTATCATGCCTATTCATGGCCATTGTACTGTTATGTATCTGGGACTGCTATATCTATTTGAAGTTATATGCAGAGTTGTATTATTGTACTATGCTGATTGGGTGGCTGGTCTTCCATTTGGGATCCTTCATCACTCGACTTCTGGGATGGAATTTAATGTATTTCGGCCATTGTATGACCCCTCTGACCTCACACATTAGGGGGCATCTGTTATAGCTGATTTCACCACTCCAAGTGAATCACACTTTGTATGGCCTTCCCCTGTCCTATTATAGACTCCTTAGACCCCATGGACCATTTTTTGTCATTTGATGTTTCCTTGATCATCCCTAAAAACATATGAAAAATGATACACGTGACTTTTAAACCTATAAGCGCGTATATACGTGGGTTTGACCATTAAAACCGTGCACATCGGGATGTGTGCATAATCCAAATCCTTTTGGAGTTTTCCTTGACATGGATCTGACTCATTTAACTCTTGGCCTTCCCTATGCCTTGAGATTGCTCGGATTCGACCTTTCATTACCCCTTTGAAAACCTATATAAGGAACCCATTGGTACATTGAAGGCATAAGAGAGAATTGAGAGCAAAGAAACTATAGTCCATTGTTTCCAAAGCTTATGCTTGAGTCTGCATCCCTTTGTCCCTTGGAGCACTTTTGTGTTCTTCCCAAGCTTGCCTTTTACTTGTGAGCTTGCTATCGAGAGATGGAGGATTGAGGTGGTGGAGGCCCAAGTGGGGGAATTCAGTTTCTCCAGTTCGCAGACGTGTCGTCATAGGTTGTATCTTGTAATCTCTGATTTATATTAATAGAAATATCTTTTCCTGTCCAATAATGTGTGTTTGAATGAATATTTTATCCATGGGATTATGTCAAATGCTTGTACATTATTGATTATATATGCTAGAATAGATCTAACACCATGATATATAGAATGCTTGTATTTTTTACTTGTTGTTGAGGAAGTAATATATCAATTCAAGCTGAATATTGGAAAACTCAACGGGGATCTACTTCAACCATCCAGAATAAGGTACGAGGTCTGATCCTTTAGTGTTAGACATTTACTTTCTATTGCATATTGGAAATGATTGATTTCTGGAGTCAAGCTGTCTGTTGTGGTACCCCAAGCCGTAGGAATTTCTCTCCGTAACAGGCACAATTCTCATATGATAAGTATTCTTGACTAATCTGTTTTGAAATCATATTTACTCTTAAGGAATTATGATGATGGACATGTTTAATGCTGAATTGTATGTTTTGTTTCCATTGTGTATATGAATGAGTACGCATATTAGTATGTAATATGTTCAGGCATTTTGTTTCAGCATTATATGTATGTATGTTCATGTCCATGGGTGTAGTTTCTCGGATGTTTGATGTATGGTAGTGTCCTCTTCGCCGGTTGGAGGTTAGACACAACCTTATTTTTATATGATCAGTTTTGTCCAAAATGCAAATCAAATATATATATCATTTCTCATTTCCAAGTCTCCAAAAGCGACAAAATGATAGTATAGGTGGGAATCCAGGTAATAAAAAAAAGCTTAAATGACTATGTAGTGGATAACATATTCAAATGGAAAACTACATGAATGAAAATCTTATTCTTAAATCCTAGAAAAATGAAAACCTATACTACTCCTAACCTAACCCACACTTTTTCAGCGAGATTACATGAAATCATAGAGCTAGTGTATCCCTAAAAGGAACATCAGTCTCACAGAGATATCAAATCCACCAATATATTTGTAATATTGATGCATTACGTAACACACTGTTAGGAAGATTATGCTAGTCCCAAATCAATTCATAGTAAGAAAAATAAAGTATACACTACATTGAGGAATATTCTCGTAGAATTATTATTCCAATCAAATCTCAATAGAATCCTAAAAACCATAATATAAGTTATATGATTCATGCAAAAGAGATGAAGATGTATACTATACCTGCTTAGGAACATGAGATGAAAATCCAAAATCAGTTTCCAAAGAAATCATATTTTTATTAGATTCAGAGTGTGTACTAATGATATGAGGACTTGACATAACCATCATCACATAATGAAGTGCCTCATCATGCTCATCATTAACTTCTTCGTGAACCTAAAAATTCTCAATATCAAACAATATGTCATCTTCACTAAGAAAAAATGGAGTATCATATACAACCTATTTATTAATTAATGTGGAAAGAAATATGTGGAAATAAGTTTCCATGTCAAGAGGATGCTTTAGGGAAATCCAAATTTCCTAGGATGATAATTAGAAACCGTCAAAGGAACTGACAAAAGAAAGTAGTTAGAAAAGATGGAAAGTAACCAAAAGCCAATAAAATTAGTCAGAAGTAAAGGAATACAAATTTGGGCCTAAGGGGGGAGTATTTTCCATTTAGAGGATCGGTTACAAAATAAGAAAGTGCAGAAAATCTATCATAAGCAAAAGCATAAAACTTTGGGCTTAAGGAGGGTGCGATTTCCATTTAGAGGATCAGTTACAAAAGTAGAAAGTGCAAAAAAGATGTCATAAGCAAAAGAAGACAACTTTGTGCCTAAGGATGGCACAACTTCTAATTTGGATGAGAGGTTATTGATAGGGAAACATCATACATGACTCATACATGTTATTTTCCTCAAGGAGGGAGAATTCACAATTAGGGTTAGGTTTTAACAAGTGGGAACTTGCTCAACAAGTGAAGGACTTGCTCAACAAGTCACCCAAGTCACTCAAGGTTTATTTAAGGGTTCTTCCAAATCCAATTCTTAGTTTCAGATTATGAGTGTGTTGATTTTATATCTTGGATTCAATACTGAGTGATGAGCCTCTGTTCTCTTGGGTGATGCACCCCAAGTCCCATGTACCTCTCTCCCCCTCTTCTTCCCATCTTCATTGCAGGTCATACTGTAGCTAGGGTTTTCACCCTAGCTGGTGCTGATGAGCACCTACTAAGGAATCTGGAATCCTTAGTAGCAGTTCGATTAAACAAAAATTAAACTGGAAAGTAAAAA
>LPNX010168611.1:0-31983 GCA_001517045.1 Pseudotsuga menziesii
TTCAAATACTCAGCATGCGTTCGCGCAGGGATTTTCCATCATGGTTTTTGCAGTTGGTACACAGTTTGGATGCAACGTCTCAGGGAATGGAACCGACGCATCGATAACGTTTTCTTTTGGTTTCTTTGGTTCAGTTAAGGAGAGGAACAACCTGTTATGATGACGAGTTGACATTTGGCAGGGGATGTGAACAGTCGCATTCTTTTTGACACTTCGGTTCATTTGTAACGACAAAAATGAGGCTTAAATAAACGAAGCAGAGGAATGATTGGGGACACAGTTCGTTGAGAGCACAGTACTTTGTTTCTCTATCATAGAAGCTTGGAGAGTTTTGTTGTAGTTTCCAGATTGCTGTTTGTATTAGAGTCGACTGTATTCTCTGTTACATTTTTGGTCTTTATCTTTTGAAGACCATATTGTAATTCCACAGAGAGGAGTCTTGAAGACTTTTTGTCCAGCATTCTGTTTTACAGTTGCTGAAGTTGATGCCATAACCATTTTGTACCATTTAAAGCCATTAATTGGATCGGTACCCATTGGAGAGGGACCCGGAGACGTAGCTCAGTGGAGGGGGTGAACTCCGTTATCAACTTCTGTTTGTGACTCTGTTTCTGTGTTTTCTTCCTTGTATCTGTCTATCAGTGTTGTGGTTTTCTTTGCTGTTCTGAGCATTTAATTTCTGTTAATGCTGTTCCTTTAATTAACCTGTTGCACGCATTCTTTTACAACAAACTTTTAATGCACTAAAGTTGAGGTCCTACGGATCACCTCTTCCATTGGGTATTTTATGTCTGCAAGATGCCCAAAGTGCTTCTTTCCAAACATCCCTCCTAATGGGGGTTGAGGCTCTTTTGACATCTTCGCCACAAGTGTTTCACTAAACTCCCCTTTCTTCAAACCAACTTCTTGTAATTCATCTGGAAGAACTTGAATAGCATTAATTCTTTGCTTGGTGTAATTGCATTGTAGTGGATCATTATCAATGGATATGCAATTTCTTCCTTTTTGTAAGGAGCATCATTATTGTTGTACCTAATCACCAAAAACAAAAAAAATAGTCAAGACAAATAACATAAATAAGCATACTTTAAAAAAAATTAATGAATAATAAAAAACAATAAAACTTGAAATATGTTTCCATATGTAATATCTGAAATTTGACCTGAACCCGAGAACAAATCTAAGACCCAATCTCCTTCACTTGAAAATGTATCTATGAGATAATTAATCAAAGTTTGTGGCTTTTGATAAATGTTTACAGCCACTCCTTTCAAATCCCTTTCTTCATATGTCAATTTTTTAACCACGGCATTATAAGTCAACATCTGACTATATTTTCCTTCACTCTTTTTATTGATTAAAAGAGATTCATAAGTCTCATCTTTTGTCCAAGTTGCAAGATGTATGTTTTCAATATCATTCACAAATGGATCACTGCTGGAGCTATGAATATTAGGCTTTTGCCTATAGTCAAAATAAAATAAAAAGAATTGAATTAACTTATCAATAAATATAATTTATTTATAAATTCAATAACTTGATAATAATAGTGCAAATATATTACCAATAAAGTTGTTTCCTTGTTTTTGCTTTACCCTTGAAGGATGTCAACAACCCCCCTAATTGTGTGTCAGAATGGAAAACAATGAATCTCCATAGTGGTGATGTTGTGACATCTACAAATCCTGAAACCACTTTACTGAATGATTGGTAAGTATAAGGCTCACAATCATAAGTAGTGTTTCGTATATTGAATCCATGAGGGATATCTGCAATAACTAGGCTGTACTCCTTTTTAGGAACAATTTTTGCAATGTCCGTACAGTCACCTAAAATGACTTTATATTGCACAGTGTCAAGCCCATTCCAAATATAATGATCAAGTGTATCATCAAGTTCAACGTTTTCAAGACGTTGTCTCCTTTGTCGTTCTATTTTGGATGAGGTAAACTAGGATTTTCTTCTTTCCAAGTCTACATTGAGTGGCATTGAATGACAATCCAAATCTATTACTCTTGTAATACCATTCCAATGCAAAGAAAGGATCATAGTTACCTTATTTTAGGCTTCCAAAATGCTTCATAAAGCAATAGAGTCAAGACCAATTAATTTTGAAGCTTTGTGGAGCTCAAATAACATGATAGGGCATAAAACGACCCTAAACTTGTTTTGGTGTTTCCCATGAATTTTTTTGTCTCTAATCAATATCTTCCAATGTCATCACAAAACAAACACCTTACAATCCATTTAGTTGAAAGGATGGCTCCTTGAATCTTGCGATTAGAGAGTCACGTTGTTCTTTGAGATGTTCCTTTAAATAGAGCTATGCCAAGGCATCTCACAACCCGCTTTAGGCTATAACAAAAAAAATTTCAATCCAAAGAGAGTATCCCTCTATAATAACACTTCTTAGAACTTCTCAAAAATGATTTCTTGTATATAAATAAAAGCTTAGAGAAATTAAAATCTAACAACTCATTCATACACCAAGAATGAAAATATATTGGACAACAATAAGAATTCAAGAATAAATTGTTGCGAAACAAATCGATAAAATAGAAATAACACCAAAACTTAGAAAAATATTCAAATATCAAAATGAAATATAGAGCCATTTCAGGAGATAAATATGATAAAAAAAACACCTAACAATATTTGTAACATTTATATCATAATGGAAAAAAAATCATTTATTTCATTATAAGTAGAAAAAACAAAAATAATATTTTCACATATGATGGATTATGAAGACACTTAAATTAATAACCCTTTGTGATAAGGAAATGCATTTTTAGTAATTATACCACCTAGAAGCGCCCTTATTAAAATATTTATATATTTGTTTTTCTGTAAAGAATGCACAACTTTAAGGATTAACCAATAAAACTTAGAGATTTATACAAACGATTGTGATGCATAATAATGTTCAAGATACTCATATTATTATACTTGCCGAAGGTAGTGTAGATTGTTTTCATTCAGCGTTGACCTCCTATTAACAGCTTTGACCTCCTATTAGTTTGATTTCTAAGTTTACAATTTATCCAAACATTTTACAAGGTTCCCTGAATCACGATTTCATGTCATGGGGATATCCTAAGTTTTCAATTTTTATTAATTGGTTGTTATTGGCTAAAATTTTAAGGGTCTTATTCCAAAGCCAGCGACGGAATACTTGGTTCCTACGCTCAACCATGAATGAGATCATCAATACTTCGTCACCTTCTTCAAGGGAATTTGACCTTCACTGCTTCTACCGCCTTTCCCACCTTTACAACATTGCCACCTTCCCCACATTATTCAATGAGTGCCTCCCTCTCCACTGCCTTCATGCAGATGAACCGCTTACACCATCTCGGCTTGCCATTATTATCATTCCATTCCATTGCACCTACTAACATGGACATCTTCCTTTCATTTCTTGCAACTCTCCATAGCCTATACATTGCCACAAGCTACGCATCTTCCCTTCGTTTCTTGCAATTCTCCATACCCTTTACATCTCCACAACTTGGGAGCACTGCTCCATGGGCGCCAAAGGGCCGCCCTTTACTGGCGGCGCGATTCTGAGAATTGTGCCACCAGTAAAGGGCAGCCCTTTGGCGCCCATGGAGCAGTGCTCCCCTTGTTTTGACGGCGGAGGAGGTGGAAGGGGGAGCGCCGCTCCATGGGCGCCAAAGGGTGGCCCTCCCAAGTTGTGGAGATGTAAAGGGTATGGAGAATTGCAATAAACAAAGGGAAGATGCGTAGCTTGTGGCAATGTATAGGCTATGGAGAGTTGCAAGAAATGAAAGGAAGATGTCCATGTTAGCAGGTGAGTGAAATAATTGTTGGAAATGGTGATATTGGTGGAGGACTCGTCTGTGTCAATGAGACCATTTGTGCAGTTAGACATGGAGCAATGGTCCACCCATATATGCCCTCCCTGTGAAGATCGAGATCCCATCTCCATCACTTACTGTTCTCCACCTAGTGTGCTGTGGAGAGTGTTTTACCATAGCGTTTCCTGCAGGTTTACAGTCGTGAATGTGGATGCCATGAATGATGATGTTGGTCACATTTTGTGCTGTAATACAGGGGCCGTTACCAATGTGAACGTTGGAGCCTCGTCCATCGATTGTCTTGAAACTGTTCATCATCAGCTCTTCCTTTAACTGGATGACCATGTCTCTCTGGAAGATGATCCACAGGGGCTCCGTCTGAATCACAACATGACGGAGAGTGCCGTTGGGAGGATTCACCGGATCATCACGGGCATCTGTAACCACATAAATCTCGCCATCTTTGCCTCCAATGGCGTCGCTGCCAAAGCCAATGCCATAATCTGCTAGTCGTTTTCTGTTGCTCTCCCAGTTGGGGTCGCAGTGCCAATAGTCATCGATGGGATTACCCGTTGCACATGACAGCATGCCCAGCTCTCATCCTCGTCTTGTGCTATTAATAATGCTTCTGCTCCTGCTTATGTTGGAACACATAAATTAGGCAGTATCGTGTCAATTCAGCCTCAAACATCAAATATTCAAATAACAAAGAGATTAACAAAATGGAATATAATGTTACAGTGGGTGATTTATTTACTCTTGAACAGTTTGGGATACTTTGGCTGGATTTTTTTCGACATGAAATTTGACTCCATTTATATTAACCGGTGACACGTTCCTCCGTTCTTTAGAATTATCTCCACGCTTTGATCCAAATGGTTTGGATTCTTGGCCATGGACGTAGCAGGTTATTTTGATCAACAGTATGCAACTTAGAATACTAATTTGACTGCTCATCTTAACACCCATGAATCACGCTTGTGTTCTTGAGTAATCGAAGTATTTAGAACTCAACAATATGGGCAAAATCTGGCGTTTGTCTTCTCAAAGAAATAACACTATCGGTGCTTATTGGCTCGATACTTTCAATGATCCATTAATGCCAATGCCAGGCCATTCTTATAGTATTCAGCTGTCTGCCATTGCCTCACATTTCGTTTGAAATGTGAATTAAAGTTTGACGTTTCTTTGCGCATCTTTTAATCGTGGCTGTATGGGATGCACATACACACTCTGATATCGACGTAAACGATGATCTTTAAGCAAAAGAAACAAGACATGACAAGAGAAGTTTTGATGTTTTAAAATATTCCAAGCTAAAGTTTAGTTATTTCAATGTTCCACCAAACTAACCTCTCACCTATATGCTATTGCCTCACATTTCATTTGAAATGTGAATTCAAGTTTGATGCTCCTTTGCGCATGTTTTCATCGTGGCAGTAAGGGATGCCCATACACACTCTCGCTGGAGAGCTGACGAACGTCAGCAACATTATTCAAGAACAACATACATGCCATAATTGGAAGTTATTTCAATATTCAACTAAGCTAAACTTTATTTAGGGTAAGTCTCTGCTTATGTTCGCCGAGGTAATCACGCCTGATCTCATCGTGAGAAAAAATTGCAAACCATTGACTTTCAAAAGCCTTATCGTTCGCGTAATGTTATTCACAAATTTCACATGTAGCTTAATACAATGGGCGTCAAACTTTCAATCCAAAACATTTACTACTTTCTTTTAAATGGAATACCTTTTCATGTAAGCATTTTTTTAATGTTAAATATAAATTATATCACCTAGATTTTCTAATCTGAACTACTTAACCATCAAATAAAAAAAACTTACATTACCACTTAACCATTAATTAAAAAAACGTACATTACCACTTAACCATCAAATAAAAACTCTTACATCACCACTTAATCACATAGATATATTTATTATTATTTATTAATTTAACCAAAAAAATATCCAATCAACATATTACAATTGGAACATAAAATGTATTACTTAAACATATTACAATGTAGACATTTATTATTAAATAATCTTTCATACAAATAACATTGTAATAGACATTTATCATTAAATAATCTTCATACAAATAAATATAATGCTTTAATATGAGAAATCTTAATATGCCACAAGTTTTAATCATAAATTATTAACAACTAATCTTTCAATACAAATAAATTATTAAAAAATAAATCGCCGCCGCATTGACATATTGAAATTAGAGGAAGTTGATATACTTGTTTATGATTTCAAGATGACAAAGAAAGGCACTCTTCACTCGAAGACTCTAGAGATTATCAAGAAGTTGCTTCCAACTAAACAAGTTGCAAGATGGGAGTCTCCTCAACCAAGTCGTAGATCTAGAAGGAATATGACAACTGAAATGATGGGCATAGATGTAGACTCAAACGGTGCACCCATCGATAATAGAGAAGAATATGGGTCATCCACATCTTCGTCCAACCCTTCGTCTGCAGAAAATGTAGATTCTGATGGGGTGTCAGATTCCATGGATGAATTTCAATAATTTCAAATGAAACATTTTAGATGTTTTCTATTAGTATGATGTTTGTAATTGAAACTCTGAAGGAGATTTTGAATATTTATATGAATCATTTGTTCTTGTATAGTCTAATATATGATTTTATTATGAATCACATCATAATTTCTTTGATTTTATATGGTTAGAGTGGTGAAATTATTTATGGAATATTTTTGTTCGTTTAATACGCAAGTTTCACAAAATTTGTAATTTATATTTTTGAGAAAAAATATTTTTCAAATTTAGGGGTTGATTTTAAAGTTTTTGTAAACAACAGTATGGGATGTTTGGACATGGCTCTATTTTTAACCTTGAAAAAAAAAGTGTATACTGGTATCAACACTTTTCTATTTAGGGGTGTTTTTGGTGTTTTTTTTGCAAAAAACATCGTTTTTATGCCTAGAGTTCTCGTTCTTAGTATAAAGTTCTCGTTTCATAGTATAAGTGGTTTAAGCTCATCATAAACATAAATATTTACACATGTAAATAAATAAATCGATCATCATCAAAGTTTTTATAAACATCCAAAATGTGGTAATACATAGTGTCATAATACAAAAATGGGGCTCTCGAGCCACCAAAATATAATACACGGTAGTACAAATGTATCACTCCTAGGTATCTAAGCCTATGGAGGAGGAGGGGGATTGTGATCATGGAATGTCACTATGGCTCTAGCTAGCCATCGAAATAGCCGCACCCATGCTTGTGGTACACCCACCACCTGGTGCTACATGGCCTCAGGCATGTCCTCGACTTACGCCATGCGAACTCTATGTGTCAGTCTCACGAAGTTGGTATGAATGCTTTGGAGTGTTCGCTCTGCATCCACACCTATGATATCGTCTCCTCTTCCCGTCCGTCTATGACGAGGGAAGCCTTCAGGCCGCCGTGGTCCCACATTTGCATGCATATGGTAGATGTCACTATGTATTGTCACCCAAAAACATGTCTTTTTATTTCACATAATGAGAAAACAAAAAAAAATTAAATAACTCAAAAATTGTAAAAAGAGGGTCGAGATTCGTTACCTATGTCTCCGTATGCCGATCGCGGTGGTAGCGGCATGTCCGTGTCTCCCCGGAAATCTATCCCCGCATAGGGGTAGTCATCGATGGAAACTATTTGTCGTTGCCACCACAGAAAGAAATCAGCTGGATAGGGGTTGGACACCCTACCTCCACCCAGTCTACGCATTGCATCCGCCCAACACCATTGGGCCGGATCTCGAACCCCGTGTAGAGGAACGTCAACTCTAGGGCTCAATCCTAGAACACGCTCGAAGAAAAACATGCTCAGTATGCTGCTGAAACCGAAGTTTTTACACTCTTCCCATCTTGCACTCACTGAGCTAGTGCTTCATGTTGCCCAGTAGCGCAGTGCTCCAATCATATACTGTGGGTCTCATGCACTCCACTGCATAGAACATTAGAGGCCGCGAGGCCTGGTGGAGTGAAGCCAAGCCTACTATCTTGCCCAGTGTCAGTAGGATGGCCTTTAGGCCCAGCACCTGTATGGAGTTAGTTGGGATCTGACTCCCCACCTTCTCCGTGTCTGGATAACAGTACACCACAATGTACTCATCTATACTCAGGCCACCTCCGGACCCACAAGAATGTAGGTTCACTACTTCCCCCCATCGGGAAAGTCCAGTAATAAAGTATATGTCCTCCACTTCTATGGTGAGGGACATCCCATCTATCTGGAAATACTTTGAGTCTGGATCCCAGTAGTCCACTAACATCTGTAGTAGTCCTGGTTTGGCTCTTAAGCCACCAAGACACCAAAATTTGTATAGCCCACATGCACGTAACGCTTGTTGAGCCATTAGATCTACTCTTACTGCCTCTTCTACATCACCATGTTCACTTTCTCTCCATTCTAGGACCATCCTGCACAAAAAAATTGAATTTTTCCCATTAGAACACTTGAAAAACCTTAAGTGCAGCCGCATACGCGATTGTTTGCCAAATAGCCGCATATGTACGCAACTTTGGGGGAATTTTCCGCGTATATCCAGCCCTATACACGGAAAAACCCTCGATTTTCGCGTGGGCCGTGGCGCCTATCTTAGAATGGCCTAGAAAATCAAATACACCATGGAATTTGACAAAATTTGCATCTAAATGAAAGAGTAGAGCATGGGTAAGTACCTGGAAAAAACGGTAGTGGATTCTGCCAGCTGGATCTCCTGGAATTCGTTGTTGAAGTTCTAAGCTCAAATGGGTAAAAGTTTCAAATGTTTTATAATGTTTTGAATTATTTACTATTTATAGAAATTTTTCAAATTTTTGAAAATTTTTACCCCCTTTCCTATAGTTTGGACCGTTTCTAATCCTCTTGGACCGTTTTTGGACTAATTTATGATGTAGGAGACCCTTTTGAGTGTCGTTTCAGCCGTTGGATTGACCTGTTCGTGCCGATTTCAGGTATCATGTCTAAATTAGCATATAGGTTAGGTTTCATCACCGTTTGCATTTTGCATGACCTTATGACCGTTTCATTATAGCCTTAGGTACGAACCCACTCTATTATGTCATGGAACCTTCTTGTTGTTTTAGAAGTGGCATGATATGAGTGGTAGAGCTTGACCTTACATGGGTACCCTAGTTAGCGCCTTATTTGCATTTGGTGCCCATGCTGATATTTTGTCCCTTAGGGTGTGGGAGTCCATTGTATAGTATTGCCATGACATTTCACAAGAGCCTCATACTCCTCTTGATCTTCTGCTACCTGATTTCCCTCGGGACTCCCTTATGTCAAGTTGTAATTACATTATCATGAGCTTTGCCTACCTTATTGAGATTTACGCCGGCTTCCCTGACATTGAGCTTCAACCATATAGCCCGAGCTTGTCTCATGTCTAGCCATGCAGAGCCATTTTATATATCCTTTGCAGCTTGATTCCCTATTTTTACCGGGAGGGGACTTTCCCCCGAGTGTCACTATCCTACACATGTATCCTTGCATTGAGCATAGGTATGTTCCACTGCTTGGAACTAGTTTGTTTGCCCATATGACACTCGTCTCCTCCTAGTCTGTAACTATAAATCCGTTTTATTATTTTTCAAGCTTTTTAAATATTTGAAAAAGTCCAAAAAAAATAAAAAACCAAAAAGCCAGACAGGGAAATATGTTATCTTTTGGCAGCTGTCGAGTCGTGTCACCTTCGAACAGAGCACTATATATTACATCCATTGGTTGGGTTTATAGTTTGAATTTAGGAGCTGTACTCGTTTTATCTGAGTTTATCTCCACTGACTGGTTAAGCTTCCAGTCCCCATGGAGCCTCTGTCGATGCCTCCTGTGTCGTAGAGATGTCCTAGTGTTGTATATCGAGTCTATGCTTCCTTTATTCAGTCACCATTCGTTGTTCTGCTCTTGTTCGAAGGAAGTTGAAACCTGAGTCAACCATTCCTCAGTTATCTTGACTTTACATGTCGGCAATTCCCGGTACAGTTACTGGTTCGTGCACCTTATGATCGAGTCCTTCCACATTATACAGCTTTGCTGAGTACCTCGTGTTGGATGATGGGGGATGCCTTAAGGCCCTCCTTCCAGCGGATCTCATCCCATCGACTCCAAATCATTTATTCTGTTATTGGAATCTAGAGTCATTTTTTAGTGCCTTGAGACTTGCAGTCATCAGTGGCAGGTTCTCTCGCCATCGATAGTTTTTGGGAATACATCAATGTCCCCTGATCGATGGATCCTATCAAGTGTTTGACCTCAACACATTTATTCACACTTGTTAGTTTGCACTCTAGTACCTTGATTCCCATTATCATTATCGGTGGGTGATCTCGCGTCTATTAACGATATATATCAATGACTGGTAATTAGACGATGGACTACTATGTTTGACCTCGACACATCTATTCACATAGTAGGACATGTACTTGTAGTGGTTTGTGTAGAATACCTTTCAGATTGGTGGCATCTCTTATATTCTACCTCCTTGATCATGCATGTGTTCATGAGATTTCAACACTCGTGACTTGATTCCAGTATATGTCAGACATTTCCAGCTATTATGGAGATCTTGATCCATTGTATATCTTCAGCCATTATGGAGATCATGATCCTTTGTATATCTTCATCATGGAGATTTTTATCTATGTATATTGTACGTGGCAATGACCACTTATGTGATATTTTGTATCATACCTATTCATGGCCATTGTACTCTTATGTATCCGGGATTGCTATATGTATTTGCAGTTATGTGCAGATTTGTATCATTGTACTATGCTGATTGGGTGGCTAGTCTTCCATTTGGGATCCTTCATCACTCCACTTCTGGGATGGACTTATAATGTATTTCGACCATCGTATGATCCCTCTGACCTCACACATTAAGGGGCATTTGTTATAGCTGATTTTACCACACCAGGTGAATCACACTTGTATGGCCTTCCCCTGTCCCTTTGCAGACTCCTTAGACCCCTTGGATGATTTTTTGTCCTTTGATGTTTCCTAGACCATCCTTATAAACATGTGAAAATTCATATACACGACTTTTAAACACCTAATCACATATATAAGCGGGTTTGACCCCTAAAACCGCGTATATCGAGATGTGTACAAAATACAAATCCTTTTGGAGTTTTCCTTGACATGGATCCGACTCACTTGACTCCTGGCCTTCCATATGCCTTGAGATCGCTCGGATTGGACCTTTCATTACCCCTTTGAAAAGCTAGATAAGGAACTCTTTGATACATTGAAGGCATATAAGAGAATTGTGAGCAAAGAAACTATAGTCCATTGTTGCTGGAACTTATGCTTGAGTCTGCATCCCTTTGTCCCTTGGAGCACTTTTGTGTTCTTCCCAAGCTTTCCTTTTGCTTGTGAGCTTGCTATTGAGAGATGGAGGATTGAGGTGGTGGAGACCCAAGTGGGGGATTCAGTTTCTCCGATTCACAGACGTGCCAACGGAGGTTGTATCCATTGTAATCTCTAATTTTATATTAATAGAAATATCTTTCTGTCCAATAATGTATGTTTGAATGAATATTTTATCCATGGATGATTTCAAATGCTTATACATTGTTGATTATATATGCTAGAATAGATCTAACACCAATATATATAGTATGATTCTCTTGTTTACTTGTTGTTGAGGAAGTGATTCATCAATTCAAGCTAAAGTTGGAAAGCTCAACGGGGATCTACTTCAACCGTCCGGAATAAGGTACGAAGTCTGATCCTTTAGTGTTATATATTTGATTTCTATTGCATATTGGATAGGATTTATTTCTGGAGTCAAGCTGTCTGTTGTGGTACCCCAAGCCATAGGAATTTCTCTCCGTAACAGTTATGCTGACGAATTTTTTGTCTCATGGTTGTTCAATTTTACCATGATTGTTTTGATCAGTGTACATTGAATTACTTCTTTCACCTTCAACCTTCTTTTCAGAGTGAGTTCATTCCATCCTAAGGATCCTAATATTTGATAAATTGAACATGGTATCAGAGCAGATCATCAGGCCAACTTCAATCCTAAAAAAATTCCATTGATGCACCAAGAGCAGCTGGGTTCCACATAATTCCTGGTATCTTTTCCTTTCTCCCTTTGGATTTAACCCAGAAAAGTATAGGCAGGTGTGATGCACCCAAAGAATGTGCACATGTTGAAGTGGAGAGTGATTGAATTGGTTTGACTTCGAATTGAAGTGATTTTGCAGGTAAATTAAATAATTCTGAAAAATTGTGTTGCTCCTTGAAGTTGCAAGATGGAGAACTCAACAGCCTCGAGACCCATCATTGTCACACCCTTAAACTATCTTGATTGGGGGGTTGATATGCATATAGTGTTGTGCAACAATTTCTGTACACGGTTACCATGGGAAAGGAGGTTAAACCCCAGTAAACTCTTGAGAAATCGAAGTATATAAACAAGCTTGATGAAGAATTTGGCTTCATGTGCATTCATATCTCCATGGATTTACTCTTCGATATTGATGGATTAAAATATCCAAGAGAAGTATGGAAAAAGATTCAATCCCTATTTAGAAAGCAGGATGAGCTAAGAGGCCATATTCTAGAGAATGAGTTGATTGATCATCATCCCAGCAACTTCGAAACCATCCAACAATACTTCTAAAAATTCAAATCCCTTTTCATGCAGTGCAAGCAGTGTGGGATTGACAAGAAATATGAGCAATTGGTTCTCTCAATTTGAAGCAAACTTGTCCTAGAATTATTAGTGTTCGTATCCACCTTTCACTCCAGGAGATTGACAACTCCAAATTAAAAATTCCATCACTTGATGCCTTCACAGAATATCTTATTCAAGAACAAGATAAGTTTATACATATGGGATCCCTCACTGCCTCCAAAAATCAAGATCTCTTGGATGGGGAGACAAAGAATGGGCAAGAAACAAGGAAACAAAAAGGAAAGGATAAGAGGAACACTAAATTCAAACCTAAAGAAGAGTTTGGTCCATCAAATGAAGCCCTAGGCTCTAAGAAGGACAAACATTAGAGGTTTGACAAGGGAAAGCGCTCCTACTGTAAGAAAGGAAACCATACAGAGAAAGGTTTTATGAAGAAGACCATAGATAAGATGTAAAGACTCATTCAACATCACAATATTTCCCTCCCTCAAGGGATAGGGAAGGTTGATTATGGAGACAAGATGGAAGATCATGAGAGATTCCATGTATTGAAGGTTGGATTTTCAAAATATCATTCCTTCCTCATTTATTCAAGAGCCTCCAATCACATGGTTGCATCCAAAGAATCATTATCTTCATTAAAACTTACTTATGGTGCAAGTATTCACATGGGAGATCACGCTCAAATCCAAGATGAAGGGAAGGGTTCATTTAAATTTGAGAATGGAGTGTTTAAGAATGTCCTCTATGTGCCCTCTTTAGCAAAAAATTTGTTGTATGTATATTAGATGACTCACATAGGATCACCAAAGTGATTTTTATTTGAACTTGACTCAGTGGAGATCTCATATATCTCAATCAGAAATTTGATAGTGAAAGGTGTTCCAAACCATGCCTCCAAGGCATATGAATTTTCACACTTTATGCCATAATTAGATCCAATGCAATATCAGATTCCATTTTGAAATGGAAGTTAAATTAATTCTACCTAAACCTTTTGCATATGATAATGTTTTCATTAATGTTTTTGATTCAGAATCCGAAGCAAGCGAACAAGTTGAATAAGTTTTTAGAATTGAAGATGAAGTTTAATCAGATCCAGATCCATATCCAATCCCCACTTCCAAGCCTAGGCCTAAATGGTATCAAAAGGTCATTGGGGCTATTGGGAAAATGATTGGAGAGTCATATGAAAATATAAGAAGAAGATATCAGTTTCAAAATGAGAGCCTTGAGCCATGTCATGAAAATTCACTTCTCCTAGAGAGGTGCTACCAGCTCCTAGAGAGATTTTACATAATGGTGAGGTTTGATAAATAATTCTACTCACTGAAGAACAACGAGACTTTGGATCATGTCTCTCTTCCTCCAGAAAGAAGAGAAAAAGTAACTTTCTACATGACAAATTGGAAGGAAAAATCTACATGGAAAGGTCTAAAGAGTACACTGATTCTCGGTTGACATGCAAGCTGAGGAATCCATTGTATGGGATCAAGAAAGGACCCAAGGCATGGCATCCAAAGTTCAATCCTTCCCTTAAACAAGGCCAAAGGTGCTAAAATTAAGACTAATTTAAGTTGAAGCACAACAGATACAAATAAGTTATGGTTAGGCTAACTAACCATTCACTCAAATAATTAAAACTTTTAAGTCTAGAGTTTGAATTATAACTAAAGTTGCAACACTTAATTAATTATTTAATTACCAATGGTCAAAATTGTAACAAATGTGATTAAGGAATATTATTCATCATCCTAAGTGTGAATAAGGTCCTGAAACCCATTCATGCATTAAAATTTGTTTAATGCCAAAACCATAATTGTTAGAAAAGAAAGAGTATTGTTGTTATAAGTTTTTCTTCAAACTAAGTTAATTTTTGGTGTTGTTATGTGTGTAATATTGGTGAGGCTGAAATGTAATAAAATCAGACATCAAGACACATATGTAGGATTTCACCTACAATCACACCATAACCAAATCAAAACAAAAGGCACTGGTTGCAACCACAACCCACAAAATCACCTCATGATGGTTGTCCCTTATAGCCATTTTTAACTAATATATTTTAGATTTTGGAGGCATCCTCCCTTGAGCCATCAACCAATATTACATTCAGATTACATTCTTCACACTCATATATGCAAATAGGAGTAGATCCCTGCATAAAACATTTCCAATATAACAATTGGTGCGCTCAACTTGGCACCAAGAAAACTGTTGCACCAAAAGAGACATATCTTGGTCATCTGGAAACCTTTTTCGATGAAACAAAAGGAGATACTTACTGAAAACAATGTTATGGACACAATGGAATAGGTCCCATGAAATACAAATGAGAAGATATTTGTGAACCAGATAATATGGTTGCGTTTCTCCCTTTACCGTAGAGTCACAAATACAATTTTTGAAGAAGAGAAAGACGTTTAGAATGAATAACATCGTGGGTTAGAATCCTATGGAGTCCATTATTCCTATAACCATATTCTGAAATAAAATAATCAAGAACATAGATAAATCAACTCATTCGTAATTTCACATAAACATCACAATGATATGCTAAACATAAATAAAATCATATGGGAAATACTTTTCTCAAGATAAAGAAACTGGTTGCAGCAGGACAACTTTCCTCCCAAGTGTAGACACATTCAAGCCTTCCTCGCTTGAATAGGACACCCCCAAGATGATACCATGGATCCACGGGTATAGGCTCACTTACTACTTTCCTGTCTATCTCCATTGCCTATTGGATATGACCTAGCTCACCATTCCCATTTCATGGATTCCTATGTGAGAACTTGGACTAGTAGAGTGATAGAATGGAAGCAAAGGAAAAGCAAATAGACTAAATCTAAGTGTCAATACACTCCCAATACTACCAGCAATCCCAACATGGATATATAGCACAATTTACATGGTCCAAAGCTCAATATTAGCTTCAACAAGGAGATAGCATATGAATTTACAGTAGAAGGAGTCCAACTCTAACCCAAGGGGATAAACTTGAATTAGAGAGAGGTAAGGTTTAATATTAATCATGGAGACTTAAATTGAATTAGTGGAGTGGTGGCTCAGTTAGGATATTCCTGTTACCGAATTAGCACCATGAGGAGGAGTTACCAAAAACTAAGGAGTGGAGCCATGAAGAGCACATGGAGGCACACTAATGCATAAGGGGGGTTACAAAACATCAATGAGGGAAAAATAGGTGAGAGAATGCATTCAATAGGGTCATAAATATCATGGAATCACAAAAATAGGATCATCAATCCATAGTGTAAGAGTGGAAGCTAGATAATAGCTTACAACCCCTAAAAACTAGGAAAAAGGTTCATATAAGACCAAAAACACATAAATGTGAGGGAATATCTTCCCAAGGACGAAGCACCAAGAAAGAGGGTCCCACTAAGGTGTGAAAAAGATGAAATACTAACTCCACAGTCCATAAATATCAAGAATAGGGTTCATTGTACAAGGTTTGGGTGACCAACATTATTAATGTCACCAAGGTGTAAATATAAACTAGGATGGACAAAATTAAGCCAACAACACATTATAAGGTGCTACTAGGGATGTCCCCATTCCCCTCACTTTGTGAATCCATGGCCCCCCATACTCTTTTAGTTTCCTTTGCTAAGATAGTTGTATATTTAATTAATAGTAACAACATTCAAAGATAGCTATGGTGTCATTAATAACATTAATATTAATAATAATGTCAAATTCCAAAGTCACATTATCAAACAATGATCATAAGTTTGCAATCACATTAATCATGCAAAGGAACATAATTACGCAGCCTGATAAAATATTATAAGTACACAATGAAAAAGAACATAAGTCACATGAAAAATCATAAGTTCGGAGCTCAACAACTAGGGTATTACATGACATCACCATTGATTCTCTCCAAACTAATGAGGTGAAGCTTATGATCGAGATATCTAAAACTTGCATTATCAGAGTCTAGCCTGTGATTTCCTCCTCATTTTTCCTCGAGGTATAAGATGATAAATCACCACCAAGAATCCATCTGTGGTTCGATGTAACCCACCTTAATCCCTCGAGGTGGGCCATGCAATTCGGTTGTTTAGCTTGTGTTGGGGGGCATAAAAATTAGTGAGGAATACATCTTGATTGGAGCCTATGGCTTTGTATTTGGAATAAAATTTCCATCTTTTGGTTGAAAAATTGTCTATAATGACTGTTGCTAGGTTCCATAGGATGGATAACCCTTCAAACCTATGGAATCTGTATTTACAAAATTTCTAAGCCGCCAACATTTCGAAAATATGGATGTGGATTCTAAACTTACACATATAGTTTCCTAAAGGACGATAATATCTGGACTTTCTGTCATAATTCATTTTTGAAGGAGTCATTGCTTACTCACTCGTTACTCCTTGCATTCAAGCCTTCATGTTCCAAGACATGATCTTAATTATTGAAGTTGGGAAGGGAGGGGGTGAAAACTATATGTGATAAACTGGATCTGACTAGCGTTCACCATAAAAATTCTGACTTTTTGTATGAGCTCCTAAGTTGGTTTTCAAATATTTTTCTTCTTGTCTCACCCTCTCTTCCTATTATCTTTCAATGGATCCTTGTGAGCTCCTCATTTGAGGCTAGATATAGATGTGGGTTCGTTTTGAAGTTGATATACACCTTGTGGATTTTGCAGAACCGATCTAGTGATAAGGAGTGTAATTCCTTCTTGTGATATGCTGCTTCCAAGTTGACTAGATCTGTTCTTTCTAAATCTCTATCATGATACTCAACCTCCATGTCTACCCAATCTTTGCTAACCAGATATCTAGTTGTAGCATTTAGTTGTTCCGAGATAGGTTCCATGGGTGTCTTTTTCCCTGATGTTTCCACATCTGTTGGAGCCAGTTTCATGCTTTATTTTTCCATCGAGTCCTTGATGGGATTCCCAAGGATTTAAAATGGGTTTCTAGTGGAAGGGGTTGAGGATTGAGGAGGGATTTGTTATTTTTTCGCATACCTTCGTCTCCCTTAGACTTGGGTGAATCCATCTTAGGTTTTCTTTGCATTTTCTTGGGAATGCTCAACTTGAGCATGGAGTGGGAAGTCTCTGAAAAATAGTCATGTTCATGAAACTTACGAAATCTAAAGGATATATGCTCATAGTCAATCATTTTAGCTCAGTCTTCATCCTAATATTCCAAACAGTTTGAACCTAGGAGGGGATTCGAGATGCCCATATAAGCACAAATTCAAGAATAGGAGGTGTAATGGCTTTTCTTAGTCTACTCAATCGATATGACAGACCTTCCGAGGATATTGCCTAGACCGACTAAGATTTCCTCAAGCCCAAACTCTTGCAGGAGAGAGTATATCCGGATTCAAATTGGCACTTTAGTAAAGTCCTCAATTTCTAGGTTGAAACGATTTGTCCAGTCCTTTAGGAATATCCCAACAGAGTTGAAGAAATACGAGCCATTTTGAAATATTTGTTCTCTATCTTCAAGATTATGAAAGATTGCAATAAAAGAACCTTTGGACCCAAGCTACAAGTCATAGTGGCATCATGGGTTCCACAATATATAGATATATTTGATAAGCTCTATTTCTAAGGGATACATCCTAAGAATTTACTAATCAAAGCATGGATCTTCATATATTTGGAATTTTCCTCTACTCTTACAGATTTGATCTCTCTACAATTGCTTGCGACTGCTCCACCTGAGCATTCAACCGGAAGTATTTGAACATATGGTCATGTTCATGAAACTTGAGACATCTAAATGGTATATACTTGTAGTCAATCCTTTGAACCCACTCTTCATCCTGATATTCCAAACAGATTGAATCCGGGAGGGGCTTCAAGATGCCCATATAAACACTAATCCATGCATAGGAGGCGTGTCACCTTTTCTTGGTTTCCTCAACCAATTTTATAGACCTTCCAAGGACATTGTCTATACCTACTAACATTTCCACAAGCCAAAACACTTGTGAGAGGGAGTATAGACGTATCCAAACTGGGGCTTTAGTAAAGTCCTTCGTTTTGGGGTTGAAATGATCTGTCGAGTTCTTTAAGAATAACCCAACAGAGTTAAAGAAAATGAGCCATTTTCAAATATTCATTCTCTATCTTCATGATTATTAAATATTGTTGTAAAAAAACTTTGGATCCAAGTTGCAGGTCATAGTGGCCTGGTGGTTTCCACTAGATATATATTCATTTGATAAGCTCTCTTTCTAAGGGCCAGATTCCTAAGAATTTACTAATCAAAGCATGGTCTTTCATATATTGGGAGTTTTCATCTACTCTTACAGATTTGATCACATACCTTGGTGCCAAGGATGTTTGTGGGATGCATTTTCTGGGTTGCCAAGCACTAGCTTCCTTTGGATGGGAGGATGTTGGATCCTCATTTATTGCTTTTCCCTTTTCATGTTGGAAGTGGGCATCTGGTTTGATAAGGTGTTTGGGTGTCTCCAAGGAGGTTTGTCTAGATCCATGGATCCCTTATAAAGTGATAGTTATTGGTTCTCAATATGAGGGGGATTTCAAACCCCCAGTTTCCATGCCCATGGCATTGCTCAGATCCACATGTCGTTTATGTATAGAGATTGATTCAAACAAGGGTTGGATTCATTGAAAACCCTAGGATATATATCGCCTTTGCATAGCACATTAACATAGTAGAAAAATTAACTATTTTTCAATGTATTTTTTAATTTTTTTTCAAATTCATCTATTTATTTTTTTAGAGAAAAATATAGTTTTATAATTAAAATTGGGCAGTTACAACCGGACAAAAGAAAGGGGTGTTGTCACTTTTAAATTTTGGGTTGATTTAGGATTTTCATTGGACCGACACTGATCGAGGCTTCTAAAAGGTCAAAATTTTAGACCCCTCAAAAGGAGGTGTTAATGATAGCACCACTTTTCAATCAAGGGGAGATTTAGAGTTTTGTTTGCATAGACACTAGCTGAAGTTTTCAAAACTCATAATTTTTCCTCCAAAAAAAACGGTGCTATATCGATAGCATCACTTTTTGATTTAGAGGTTGCTTTTGAAGTTTTTGATGCAAAAATATGAGTTTTATAGCTAGATTTCTCGCTTTGAGTGTAAAGTTCTCATAAGTTAATACCCATAACAAATATTTCATGCATCTCTTTATGGTCATTATGACAAAAAATTCATGAATAGCTTTATGGGTAACAAATTTTCATTCATAATTTTTCATAAATTAATTGGACTCATAACAAATAACTATTGAATGGCATTATAGATTATAATCCACAACATCATAGATTTATTCATAATTTATGAATTTATAACATTAAGAAAATTTGTGTATATACCTTTATTAAAATATTATTATGTTTTTTAATTGAATAAAGTTAAACAAGAACTAAAGAATATTAAAAATTTGACACTAATTTTATACATACATATACATATACATATACATATATAATTTATTTTAACTTTTTATTGTAAATATTAAATAATGTAAATACATTTTATATTTTGAATACTCTTTATCTTATTAAATAGTATTTAATAATATCATTCTGAGCATATACTTGTGTGCCCATTGTAACTAGCAACAACAACATTTTTTTTAAAAGTAGTTCACCATTTATTAGATGGATAGTCGTAAATATACAACACCTCTTATTCCAACACTAGAATCAAGGCATGACTAAATTACAACTAGCAACAATCACATATTCTAACTCTAGAATCAAGGCATGCCTATATTACAACTAACAACAACCACATATTCTAACTCTAGAATCAAGGCATGCTTAAATTACAACTAGCGACAACCACATATTCTAACACTAGAATCAAGTCATGGCTAATTTTTTTTTCAGTAGAAAAAAGCCTGTCCTTGATATTCATAAAAGAATCAAAGGGCATCAAATGTGCCTTCCCAGAAGTATGGGTTACAATCATATAGTTGGTCGGAGGGATGATAGCTACAGCAACATCCTGAATGAGTCATAACACATTAGAGCAGAGAGGGGGCAAGTTCATTTCTGCAGTACTATACCCATCAGTAATAACTATGTCCCACATAGCCATATCTACCGAGAATCCAAAAAGTGTAGAATAGCAGTCTAAAAGAAAGCCGCTCCATAACTATCCCCTAGGTGCATAAAAAGTGGAGAACATGCTCCGGCACCAGGCTCAAAAGAGATTGAAACCTTCCTGAGAGGTCAAATGACCATCAATAAATTTAGAGTAAAATCCTGAACCCAGAGCCAAAGAAAGTGCTTTTTTAGACAGTCGGTCTGCCTGTTGATTGTGTTCTCGGTAGACATGGCAAAATGACAACTCTAGGAAGCATGAGCATATCTTCCTAATATCCCTACACCAATGGAGGATCTCAGGAGGTGTGAGGGATGCAGTACGCTTAGCCCAATTGATGATGACAGACGAGTCACCAAATATCTTGAGCTTGGGTAACCCCATCATTTGGGAAGTATGCAGAAGGGCCCATAGCCCCAGTAATTCAACTTTGGTATTGGTGCTAAGACTCGCCCCCAATGCAAACTCGAAGGAATGAGACTCATTCAAGTACAGGCAGAAGCCAACCCTCCATAATTTTTTGCTGATGCACCATAAAAAAACCCATAGGGGTACACAAGTATTGGACCAGGTCCCTTGGGTCTATTCTTTTTAGCTTTAGTGACAGGAGGGCAGAACAACTGTGAAGAGTAAGCTATCTGGTGTAGTATGCTGATGACAGGTACTTTTTTCCTTCAAAGATTCACAAATTCCTCACTTTCCAAACAACCCACATGGCATGAAATGGGAGATAGCAATACCTAGATTGCTTTGAGTAAGTAACAGTCCACATATCCAGGAAAGTACTAAGGTCATCAGACTGGAAAGAGTGTGATAAATGGTGTTGTTCCATCAGGCAAGAGAATATATTTTTCCATACAGAACAATGATAGAAAATATGCTCAACACTATCAACATCCGTTCTGCATAGTGCACATATACTAGGTCCCATCCAACCACGCTTCTGAAGGTTGTCCCAAGTGAGCAATCTGTTCTTAAGAACCAACCATGAAAAACAACAAACTTCCTGGGGAGATTGCTATTCCACACAAAGGTAAGGAGTCTGCTGCCTGATGGAGGAGAATAAGCATTTATGATGCAATCATATATCAGTTTGGCAGAAACTGAACCATTAGACTTTTTATAAGACCATGTCAGGGCATCCATTTGATCAATCAAGCGCATACCACATATTTCTAGACTTATAGTAAAGGTATCCCAAGCTACTTTCCATTCACCACCAACACCGAGATCCTTGGCAGAATACCAGTAACTGTGTGCATCTGGTAGGAGATTCCGTGCTTGTGCCAGAGTCACGATATCCAAATCCTCTAAGTACTCTCTAAAACTAGATGGAAACATGAGAGAGTTGGGTACCCCAACAATCGGATCAATACCAATAAGAACATTCATTCCATTTCCAACCTGCCAGGCCAGGTTCCGACCAAGCCACGAAAGAGTGAGTAGGAACCCCTTCCAAATTGGAGAGACCCCATGGGGTTGAAATTGCTTACCTCTGAGCCACATCTCAACAGTGTTCTTTTTCAAGTATTTATTGACGATAATACGATGCCAAAGACCATCATTTTGGAGTACCATCCACAGGTTCTTTAATCTAAGAGCAACACTGAACCAATTCAAATGCTTGATGCCCCATCCACCAAACTCTTTAGGCCATGTGAGATGCTCCCATTTGGTCAGGTGAAATCTGTGCTTGTAGTTCGAAGATCCCCAAAGGAAAGAAAATTCCAATCTTATGAGTTTGTTTAAGACAGATACATGAATGGGTGCCAGGCCCATCCAGTAGACAGGAATACTAGTCAAAACAGCTTGAACAAGTGTCAGGAGACCACCAAGTGAGAGGAGCTTGTGTGCCCAGTGGGAGATCCGATGTTCAATTTTTTGAATCAACCAATGCCAGTCACGGATCCTGTAACCCAAAGGCTTGAGAAAATAGCCCAGGTACATAAAGCCAGTCGTGATATTTTCCATTTTATAGGGCAGAGCTTTGGCAATTTCAGTGCGAATATCAACATCCACATTATCGTAAAGAAAACTAGATTTGTCGACACTGATATGCATCCCTGATGCCAGAATCTACTCAATATGACATCAAAAGCCATCCATTCTGATAAAGTACCTGAGCCCAGAAGGATCACATCATCAACAAAAAGGAGATGAGTAAGAACAAAGGTAGAGGAGATCTTGATACCTTTGATGAGTCCATTATCCCTAGCATCAGTAATCAGTAGACTGAGCCCTTCAATCACTAGTATGAAGAGCATGGGCGATAGGGGACAGCCCTGCCCGATACCTCTTGAAGCAGAGAAGAACTTTGTGGGAGTACCATTGATAAGGATTGCAAAGTTTGCTGATGTAATGCATCCCATTATCCAATTAACAACGAGCAGAGGAACCCCAATTTGAATCAAAATAAGCTTGATGTAGGACCAATTAACACGATCGAAAGCCTTCACCAAATCCAGTTTAAGTATAAGTGCACAATAATTTTTTGTCTTGACAGTATGGAGAGTAACCTGTATAATACCAATAGGATCCATAATCTGACGATTTTTTAAAAACCCAAATTGTTCAATGGATATATGGGAATCCAAGAAGGGTTTAAGTCTCACTGCAATGACCTTCGATATCAATTTGTAAAGCAGATTGCATAAAGATATGGGCCTATAATCCGCGAAGGTAGCAGGCTTTTCAATTTTGGGGATAAGAGCCAAAAAGGTAGAATTAAGGGAGGGAGGGATACAGCCCAAGACCCTAGTATAATCCACAACAGTGCACAGTTCTTCACCCAATAGATCAAAGAAGTAAAGGTAGAATTCAACAGGCCAGCCATCTGGCCCAAGGCTCCTATCTTTCTTAAATGAGTGAAGTGCACTTTCAATTTCAGATAAGGAAACAGGTTGTGTGAGACTAGGGGCATCAGTCGAGGAGATCATATTAGGGTAGAGCAATACAACCTTGAGCTGTTCAAGAAGACAAGTCTGGTAGTCATCTTTGAAAATATTCACAAAATGTTTCTGTCCCAGTAACTTTAAATAAGATTCATCCTCATAACAACATCCACCATCATCTAGGAGGGACCAAATGGTATTTTGATTCCTCCTACCCGAGGCCAAAGCATGAAAATATTTTGTATTGGAGTCACCTTCCAGAGCCCATTTGGTTTGACTCTTGAGTTGCCAGGTTAAAAGGTAGTGCTCCAGTATCTTATTTTTTCTCATACGGAGCTGCGACAGGGAAGTCTGTTCCTCCAGTGAAAGGATGCCAAATGATGAGCTGGCAAGTAAGGAATTGATATCCCCATCCAATCTTCGAGATTTAGCCTCCATGTGAGAACTTTTATCTTTAATCCAGTCTTTAACTTCCATCTTAAGAGTATGGAGTTTAAGGGAGAGATGATCCAGCTCAGATCCCTGTAAGGAAGGTGACATACTAGACCAATGATCAGTGACCAAGATATAAAGTCCTTATCATTGAGCCAAGATCGGTTGAATTTAAAAGGGTAATTACAGGTCCCTAGTGATTTATTCCATTCAAGGAAAACAGGGTAGTGATCAGAGATATCAGATGTATGAGTCCACACCCGATGAACTAAGAGGGTAGGGATCAAAGAGGAGGCAATTAAGAAGCGGTCAAGACGTTTGCTAATCCCTTCATCACCCACCCGTCCGTTCCTCCAAGTGGGTCCAACAATGGTGGGAGCAGTGTCTATAAGTCCCATAGAATCAAAAAGTTGTTTAAAGAAGGAAGAGAGGGGATCGAGTACAGCCTTCTTACCCCAAATCTCAAAAGAATGCATGGTCAAGTTAAGGTCTCCACCCATAATCAAGTTAGGTGAATTAAGCAGGCCCCTCTTGTACACCTTATCCCAGAAGATATCCCTATCCCTGTAGGGGCCATGGCAATTGAGGATATCAAGAGTGGTGTCCAGACCCCGGAATTTTGCCTTCACAAGGATGCCAACAAAGGTTTCATAAGCACGACATCTAACCTTACCGGGGTTCCAAGCAATAAGTAAACAACCCGAGAGCCCTGAGGCATTCGTGGCACAAAATTCCCAATTAGGAAGGAGCTTGGAGAAGGCATGCAATGCAGGATAGGTACTACACATCGTCTCCTGGAGGAGAATCATGTCTAGGCGCAAAGAATGGAAGAGAGAGCAGAGGCTACACTGTTTATTTTTCCCCCCTAGACCCCTGATGTTGAGTGATAAGACCAGCATTAAGGCACCTATGGGAGGGGAGGAGATGCTCTAAGTCCCAAAGAGGTTTTCCCTCTAGCAGCATCCTTGATGCATACAGAGAGAGGGATGGAAGGAGGTGAGGCAGAGGAAAGATTATCTGTGAAACCCTTTTTATCCTTCTTTTTCTTCCGAATAGTAACATTCTCAAATCGAATAGAGTTGAGGTGGAGGGTGGACGGGGAATAAGGTGTTACAGCAGAGAAAATTGACAGAGTTTTGTGGAGGGAAGGATCATAGAAGGAAGGAGAGGACCGGGGACTACACGGGGAAGGAAGTGGTGGGGGAGATGTAAGTGCAGTTGGCAGTGATGGGAAATCCGCTAATGAGGTTTGAACAGGAACCAAAGAAGGAAGTGGAGGGGGAGAAGTAGGAGCAGCTGGAAAATCCACTAAAGAGGTGAGAACAGGAACCAAGGAAGTAGTTAGAGTATCCAAGGGGGAAATAGGCATAGGAGCAGACAGTTCAACAAAAATGGGAGCAAATACTGGGTCCAATGGAGTGGACGGGACCGGAGCCTAGTCGTAAGTGTTAGATGAAAGTACCAGGGGAAGAAAAGTAGTGGAAGAAGGGGAGTCCCGAGGACCAAAAACAGAGGGAGCCATAGGAGGAGCCCCAGGAATGGAATCTTTCGAGAAGGAACCAGGTTCAGACACAGGAAAAGGAGCCCCCACAAAGACATCAATATCATCAAGCATAGCATCAGAAACATCCCTGAATAGAGCAAGAGACTGCGAATAAATACCTCTTTTAGCATCCTCCGATCTAATGGAGTCATCACCAAAACTGTTCATAGGGGGATCAGCCAGACCCAAAACTGAAGAAGTATTTCTGAGCAAGGGGCAGATCCTCCGAAGATGACCAGTGTCATGACACCTGCTGCAATGAAAAGTTACGTGGAGATAATCTAGTTTTTGCACCATGAGCCGGTCCTTACAAAGAATTTCCACTTTTGCAGGAAGACCAGTGGAAACATCCATTTCAACCAAGACCTTTGCCATACGCTTATCGAATGACAGATGAAAGTCATCGTCTACAGCCACGAATCTGCCAATAGTATTGGAAATACCTTCAAGGATGTGCAGACTCCAAAGGGGGAAGGGAAGGTGTGGCAAAAATACCCATAAGTGACATTTCATCACTAGTTCACGGAGTGGATCAAAGTGTGAGTGCCAACGACCAAGGACCATAGATCCAGAGCCAACTCGCCAGGTTTGTTGCAGGATGAGAGAAGCATGCTCAGCTTCCAGGAAAACGAACACTATCCAACCATTCGAAAGAAGGCTAATAGTCGGAGTATAGGTCAGAAGCGGCTTCCAGAAATCCAGAGCCCAATCGATCCAGGCCTTCTTTCTCAGCCTGCAGTATTCAAGACGCCCGACGAGAGCCCTAGAGCATAAAGAGGAGACCCTATCCATGAATATATCATGTCCAAGAACAAAACGGAACTTACCCTCATGAATTTTGATGTTCTTTGCATGTCTCCGATGACAAGAGTAGACATGTTTCCATTGACATCCATGAAATGAAGGAGTATTTCTGAGCAAGGGGAAGCTCCTCCGAAGATGACCAGTGTCACGACACCTGCTGCAACGAAAAGGTACGTGGAGATAATCCAGTTTCTACACCATGAGCCGGTCCTTACAAAGAATTTCCACTTCTGCAGGAAGACCAGTGGAAACATCCATTTCAACCAAGACCCTTGCCATACGCTCATTGAATGACAGGTGAAAGTCATCGTCTATAGCCACAAATCTGCCAATAGTATTGGCAATACCTTCAAGGATGTGCAGACTCCAAAGGGGGAAGGGAAGGTGTGGCAAAAATACCCATAAGTGACGTTTCGTCACTAGTTCACGTAGTGGATCAAAGTGTGAGTGCCAACGACCAAGGACCAGAGATCCAAATCCAACTCGCCAGGTTTGTTGCAGGATGAGAGAAGCATGCTCAACTTCCAGGAAAACGAACACTATCCAACCATTCGAAAGAAGGCTAATAGTTGGAGTATAGGTCAGAAGCGGCTTCTAGAAATCCAGAGTCTAATCGATCCAGGCCTTCTTTCCCAGCCTGTAGTATTCAAGACACCCGACGAGAGCCCTGGAGCATGAAGAGGAGACCCTATCCATGAATATATCATGTCCAAGAACAAAACGGAACTTACCCTCATGCGTTTTGATGTTCTTTGCATGTCTCCGATGACAAGAGTAGGACATGTTTCCATTGACATCTATGATGTGTGTATAAGAGTCAACGCCCAGTAGGCACCAATAGAATGAGGACCTGCAACAGGTAAAAAAACCCTCGAGACCAGTCACCACCAAGCAGATAACCCGGCAGAAACCCACCGAAAAAGTTGGGTCAAAACCCCAGAGGCAATCTGCCTACTAAAATCCCATCCAAAAAGTAAACGGTCGAGAATAAACAAAGAACCGGGAGCCCCAAGCCCAGAATCCAACCAGTTCGAAACCGCCAATGTAACTGGTGACGGCACACCACAATCTAGCTGCGGCCAGATACCACAAGGTGGGTTGACCCCCCAACCAGGAAAGGAGTGCATGTGAGAGTCCACTAGACCAAAAAGAAACCCAGCAACAGACCCTGGGTAAGTGAGTTCCTTGAATACCGAGAGAGGCAAAGAGAACATAGAGTCAACCCCACACAAGTAGTAAACCCAGCGAAAGACTGATAGCCCCGAACCCGGAACCCAAACAAACCGAAAACCACAAAGAGACCCGGAATCGAAACACACAAACCCGCCACGAACAGAAACCCCAAGTGGGTAAACCCCCACACGGATTAAAAGGTTGTCACAAGGGTTATAACCTGACCATACAGGAATCCGAGCCGGAGGTACAAACAGAGCAGTTAGCTCAGGACCCGACAGGAACCCTAAAATGCCGGGTAGTGGTTGCAAGAAAAAACAGAAGTCAAACCCCCACATGCAAACGACGAGGAAAAGAATAAGCACACATCAACGAGAAAACCCATGCAGGGTGGCAAACCACGAACACAGAAAAAACCATAAACACAGGCAATAAACCCCAAAATTACCGAGGCGACTGGATAAGCGAGCTCCTTCCCACTTTTTTGTATTGGTTGGTACTAGTCCCCCTGGTAAGGGGAGGGACTCTAATAAGTCGCCCACGGTAAGAACAGGTTCAAGTGAAACCCCAAAACCCCCAAGCACAGAAACAATGGAATGAGGGAAAAACAAAAATCAAGCCAGAAATCAGCATGCCCATCAAAGGTAAAGGCAAGAGGGACCAGGCCGACCAAGAGCACAGGGAAGTTCAAGAAAGGGTTCGCCATATCCGAGTCCTCCAGACCGACAGGGAAGATGCCATTCTCCTCTTCCCAGGGGTAGGTGTTTGCATTTGCCAAGTTGATCTCTTTTCATTCGTCTCTTGGAGTTATCTACCCATAATTGCATGTTCTAGCTTTCCATAACGACATGTCCTATCATTTGTGGGATTCTCTAGGCATGGCTAATTTACAACTAGCAACAACCACATTAATAATGATGTGTACACCAATAGACATATATTTGACAGATTGTACATTATAAAACATTATTAATGTACTAAGTATAGGCCTATCAACATATACTAGTGTTAAAATTTTTTTTAAAAATAGTAAATTTTGTGAAAGTATAAAAGTGAATTTAGCTATAACTATTTTATTTTTATTTTTAAGTTAATGTTAATATTGTTTTTTGAAATTTTAATATTAAAAATAAAAATGAAATCTTCATTTTAATATATTTATTGGTAATATAAATATAATATTATCTAAATTTTATTTTAATTTCAAAGTTTTTAAAAAATTAGAGAAATGAAAATTTAAAATACATCTATACTTAATATTAATCTATGCTAATGTATTTATTGTTTGGTATTTTTATATTTATATTTTTTTACATATTATAATTTGTAAATATATTTGTTAGCATCTTAATCATAATAGACATTATGTTTAAATTTTTATTTAGGATTTATTTATGTGAATGTCATTTTTATTTTAACTAATGATAATACATAAATACACATATACATCGTAAGTATATTTAGTTGTTCTAGACATATACACATATACATCGTAAGTATATTTAGACTTTATATTAAAAATAAACAATTATAAATTTATCTAACTCTTGTTCTACAAAGTGCAAAATGGATCAAATCCCCAAACCTTTCATTATTAAAATACAACACACATCTCTCACACAAGTATGCTACAACACACTAAAATACAATATACATCTCTCTGACCACTATGCTACAAGGCACTAATACATGCATTATTTATTTAATTTTTTAATTTTAGTTATAATTTTATAAAACAAATAGACACTTCTCCCAATAATAATGTAGAAATACAACTTATCAATGCAATAAATAATAATTTTTTAATATATTTAAAAATAAAAATTATAAAACCTTCTCTATCAGGTTATTAAATTTAAAAATAAACATTACAATAATGAATTTAATTACCTCATATCTAAACAATTTCCTAAGAGCTTACATATCATGGCCAAGCTAAAAACAAATTTCAAAAAAACAAATAAACTGAGTGGTTAACCTCTCCTAAGGCCAAATTTTGGTCTATCTGACCTAAAGATTATTACTGAGATCTAAACTTTGGTCTATTATTATGAAATTGATCACTTTTAAGAATTAAAAACATGGTAAGTCAATGACGTGGGATCCCGTAAAGTGGGGAAGGTGGTTTTCACCCAGCTCACCAGGGATCAAATCCCACCGAGACATGGCCCGCTGTGATAAGGCTCGAAGGGTAGACGCCCCCTGGATAGACTACCGCCCCTTGACGGGATTGGGGTAGATGCCCCCTGGATAGACTACCGCCCCTTGACTGGATTGGAGTCCGGGACGCCTCGGCCCTTGCTGAGTCACAAGTTTCTCGCCTAGGTAGTCCCGACGTGTTACCGATTTCCCTAACCTAAAAAAAAAAGAATTAAAAACATGGTAAGTTGCAATGATAGGAATATATATGATCACTTTTACTGAGACCTAGAGATATGAACACTTGATAGGTTGATGATCCGTAACCTGTTTTATATATATATATAAGAAATTTCTATCTTGTCATATAAAAGAAAAGACTTTTTTAGCTTGAAAAATATGTTGGATCGTCTTAGTAAAAAATCGTGACCAATACATATAGAATGCAAACAACAAAGTAGTAGAAGCTCTAACCAAAACACGCCCAGATTACAATTACAATTGCTAAAATTGTCAAAATAACAATTTTTATAAAAAACAAGCTAAAAATGACTATTTTTAGTTGTCTTTTATTCCTAATAATAATAATAATCTATCCCTCTGCGCAGCGATTTAACTGCTAAAGTCTACAGAGGTGTACATACACTACCCCCTCTGGATTTGAACCTGTGACCTCCTAAGAGGAAACACATGCTCTTAACCGTCACAACAATCAAATCTATTGAATTGACAATACCATTTCCTGCCAAAAAAAAACCCAAAAGACCTCCCTAGAAGCTTTCAACAATGATGCAAAATGAACCCATACACTCTCCTTGTAATATCAAACCAGGCTCTCCATGAAGAAAATCGTACTGAATGAACAATTAACATATATTAGCCTGATTCAACTGAATTTGGTAACTATGTTCCAATCATTAAGAGGCCACATAGCATCTCATATTGGCCTTGTATCCAAAAGTGTCTGCATGTCCTCAACAAAAGCATTTAAATTGAGAAATGAAGAACCTCCGGGAATGACTGCCCTGGTTGCAGAATCCTTGAGTTTGATAATGTTGTCTTTCAACTTCTTTCCTTCTGCAGTTTCCATTATTCTCTTTACAACATCTTCCACCTCTTCCTTTGACACCAATTTATGTTCATCTACCTTAACATCCTTGAAAGTCAGGCCAATCTCCCACACATCCATGACGAATCTACAGTTGAGAAATTGATCAGCAAAATAAGGGAATCCCACTATGGGAACTCCCATATTCATGCTCTCCAAGATAGAGTTCCACCCACCATGTGTGAGGAATAATCCAACTGAAGAGTGGGCAAGAACTTTCACCTGAGGCGCCCATCTCACAAACAGAGCCCGGCCCTTGGTTCGTTCTTCAAAGCCCTCAGGCAAAACCATGGACTTCCCTTCAGCCATATCCAAGGGGAGAACCCACAAGAAAGGATGCCCGCTGCCCTCTAGGCCCAACGCCAGCTGCTCCAACTGTTTCTGAGATTTTACAGCGATGCTCCCAAACGAAATGTATATAACCGATCCAGGCTCTTGCATATCCAGCCATCTCAGGCATGTCTCGTCCTCCTCCTCCCACAGACTGCTAGTGGAATCCCTACCTTGCAAGAAATTAGGAAGGAATACAGGTCCGATGGCCAGAGCAGGACATCCATTCAAAGAGAGCGCTGCTGCTGCCTCCCTCCCCTCAAGCTCGTCGAAGGTATTCACCAGTACGTAGTCCCCTTTATTCTGCGTCTGAGATTCATACAAAAAAAAATTGTAAGGAACGTCGGATGTGTCTTCAGCGCGATAGAAGGATAGCAGGTCGCTTGGTTTCAATGGTGGAATGTTGCCAGGGAGACAAGTGATCAGTTTTTCTGGATTTTGAGCTTCCTTCACTGAAAACAAAAACATACACAGGGGACCATAAGCTGGACTGAATTGAAATGTATGTTGAAGTTAGTGCGTAGAGAAATACCTTTGACAGGAATGTGTCCCTCAGAGAGAAGAAAGTTGGCATAGCTCTGGGATATGGAGCAAGCAGCACATATAGGCCAGAAGATAACCCTGGGCACTTTCATATTCCTTGCCACTTGCTCTGTACAAGACATGATGCAGTCTGTCACGATGCAAGTGATGGGCGGAACCGATGATGATGATTTCTCATTATGATCTTCATCAACAACAACAGTACTGCTGCCAATCAGGAGCTCCTCCAACGCGGGGCCTAACTTTTGCCGGGCAAGGAAATTCTCGCCCATGTTGGAGGTGCGACCATGGTCGGATAAGCCATCTGGAATTGACAGAAACCGAAATCTCCAACCTCGTTTCTCCAACTCGGGATCCCCTCTTGAAGCAAGAGAAAACAGAGTGTTGGTATTTTTGGAGGCTTCAACCATCTGTTTGTGAATATAATCAGTAGTGACGAAAGTG
>LPNX010168611.1:38791-56556 GCA_001517045.1 Pseudotsuga menziesii
CTCCCCCGTCCTATCAGCTTCTTTCCCTCGGCCGCGTGGTCTCTATCTTGTCTTCTCATCTCCTCGAACTCTGCAGGCATTAAGAACTTCAGGCTTTGGGTTAATTGTTATTGTCCCTCGCATGCTTGTTCTATCTCTGCCCATTTTCATATGCCGCCTCATTGCAGCACCATGCATCTCTATTCTGCCCCGGTCCTCTCTGGTTCTTTTGAAGCTGTGTGCATCCTTTTGAATGTGGTGATAGGTATTGAAGGAGGGAGGCTGCAGGGCATCCTGTGGAAAACTCTCCCTCTCACTCGCTCCTTTGTGAAGGAGAGGCTTGCTCTCGTAGCCTTCTCCAATTGCCATTGTAATTCTCCCTCTGCGTCCTGGTCTATCGGCCCTGGTTTGGGCTCAAAGCCCACACATTCTGGAAATCTGAGACTAGTCCTGGGTTGCCTCTGCATTGGGTGGCAGGAAGGTGCCATAGGAACTTTGGCTTACTCTGAAAGGAACGGGGGTACTATCTTGCAGCAGGAGCTTTCAGTTCTAAGACGTTTTATTAGTTTTCCCTTGGCTGAAATTTCGGACAGTGCTCTTGCTCTTCGTCCCTTGCACAGTTAGTTTGCTTGCATTAAGATCTCTGCGGAAGCTGAAAGCATGGCGCAAGCTGGAGACAACGCAGGAATAATGGACATCAAGAAGAATCTTCGGCGCTTGTACGAGATGGTTGCAATTGGAGTCATGGACAACAAGGAAATAGCTCGGGAAATCAAAAGCATGGGAGAAACAGTGACTTATACTTCATTACAAATCAACAACCATGACACTCGGATTGACGACAACGAAAGTAACCTGCGAGAGATGATGGGTAAAGTAGACAAGATCCAGGAAGATCTTGAACGACTGATCACCATGAATCAGGGGAGCCGAGTGAATGGACCAATTGCAGAAGTGGAGCACCCAATGGAGGAAGAATCAGTAGTGCAGCCCAGGCACTTCAGAGGCAACCCTTAATCTGTCTTTTCTTATAATATTGGATATATGTTTTTCTGTCTCTTTTTATGTAATCAGTATATAAGGGTATATACTACCCGAGACATTAGTTACTTTGGTAGAGTTTTGAATGCAGTTTTTTGGAAAATTCTCAAGTTAAGCCTACTGTGCACCAATTTTGAACTGCAGGATTACCTTTCCTTGCTACTGCTGTAATGAATGGCTGTGCACAGCCTGTTTTATAAAATCCTCTTTTCAGTTTTTGTTAAATTTTTTTTTTTGTTTTTATGAGTTATTATTCCATCTATCACATTTTAATACTTTTCTAAAACCTTTTAAAATTAATTTAGAAAAAATACATAATTTAATTTAAATTTATGATATTTATTTTTATGACACATGTAAGAGACCTTTCATCTAATAAAAAAAATCATTAAATTATCTTTCAAAAATATTGATCTTTTCAAGCACAATTTAAACACTAAATCTACAATATTATATAAATCTACAATAATATAAATTTTACTAAATCTACAATATTATATAAATATACAATTCTATATAAAATTTTCCAAATTAAAAATTTATTTGATATATTATTATATATATATAATTTGTGAAATAAAATTTTATTAATAAATTTTTTCAAATTAAAAATTAATTTGATATATTATTAAGAAAGTATTTGATATATTACTAAGAGAGTATATAAAATGTATGAAATGAAATTTTATTAAATAAAAGATAAAAATTAGTATTTGAATTTTTAAAACAATTTTATTTATATACTTTATTCTGTTAGTTATTTATAAAAAAAATTTCTTATTTACGTTTAAAATGATTAAACAAAATAAAATTAATTGTTTCAAGAGGTTTATGAAAATTTTCTTATTTACTTTTAAATTGATGAAACAAAATAAAACTAGTAATTGCTTCACCTATCACATCTAGAGAAATGAAAAAGTTTCTTATTTATTTTTAAAATGATGAAACAAAATAAAACTAGTAATTGGTTTACCTATCATACCCAAATTAAATGTATAAATATTAATATAATTAATTGAAAATGTATTTGTATATAGTTATAGGCATGTGAACATAACCTTTAAAACCCAAAAACTATTCTCATAAAAAATAAGACTCCAATGTGTTGGTATAACTGATGTCGTAACAACCATAAAAAGGAAAAAGATGTTTGATACCAATCAAACTACAAAACAAACAATAAAATTCCCATGCATTACAGGGAGTTCAAGTACAGGAACATTGTATCCTCCTCCTCCAGATGCCACCGGCCCTTCCCCTTTTTCAGATTGTGAAGTTGTATTTGAATCCTCTACCTTGAGGAATGGCTGCATCTAACTTGCAGCTTGATGTGTATAGTTGATTGGAGCAACTGCACAACAAACACATAATGATCAAATCAGACACATCTGACAAAAGACATTTCAAATGTAAATACAACAATCACGGTCCTTAATAAGATTAACATCTTAACTCGAAGACCTGGTAAAATTGTGATTTACTAACTCAGGCTATGTAATACTTAACACATTAGCAATGATCCAAAATGTTCTAAATAACAAAAAGGATTGCCCATTATAGCGCATATGTAGATCATTCCAAATTTCTTTTAGAAACTCAGAAACACAAACTTAAGAAACTCGGATTTGTGAATTGTTTTAGATTGGGGGGCGGGGGCAAAGAGATAATTATTAATACAAAATGAAGGGTTTATATAGTTTTAGGGCCCTGAGAAGATCACGGGTAACATAGCTAAAAACTAATGGAGCACCTTGTTTTTAGGAGATGGGTCACACAATTAGAAAAATGAAATAAATTAATCATCAATCCCAAGAAGGATGGTTGTAAGCTTGTAACAGAGGGAGAAGAAAATACTTGAGTCCACTATAATGCAAAGAGAAATGGAAAAGAGTAAACTTGGAACAATGATGGACACAAAGAGGATAGAATCAAAATAGTACAATGCAAATATAAAAAATCAAACAAAATTAATGGGTCCACAATAGTTTTCCCAAAGCACAACAACACCCAACTATGATACCCTCCCACATTGAACATCATCATACCAAATCTTTGCCATAAAATGAACAAATAACTTCAAAGAACACCAACAAAGTGATAAAAACTGTAAAGAAAATCTAAAAAGTGATAACACAAGAATATAAATGTAAAATCGAATAGCAAAATTTAGACCTTCGTATATAATATTTCTATGACTGCAAGAAAATGCAAGCATACAACTATGTAATATGGACCAAACAACAAATTATAAGACCTTTGAAGAAAAAGAAGAATATATATTACATAAAACATTACGAGATAACAAAATATATTAAAAATTAAAATTAAGGGTCTGTCAATTCCAGTCAAAATAAGGATTGCTATGAAGGATTGGTATTCATACCTTAAAAGTTTTACAAATCCTCTGATGCCATAGATACCATTCCAACCCTCTTTACAATGAAATAGGTTTTCTTTTTAGAAGACATTGATTTTGCGATTAAGTGCCTAGCAAATGAAAAATATAAGGACATTGAAGGATACTAAGAAAAATATTAAAAATTGGAGGGGCTCTCCTCATTCCTCACATCCACAAACTATTCAATCTAACAGTCAAACAAAGTTTCCCTAATCAATGGACTATGAGCTTCATTATCACTACCATAAAAATAATGATAAAAATAACCCCTCTATTTATTGAACCATTATGATTAACCCTTTATTAGCCAAGCTTTAGAATGCCATACATACACACACATTAGATCTAAATATCACAATCTTTGGTACAATACAAACCTCCCTAACCTTCTAACTTGTAGAAACCATGACAATCTAGGAACATTTTTTTCTAAGCTCATTGAGCATATAAATAAAATTTTACAAAAATCCAAATAATTATTTTCTTTTTCTTAAGGTCCTATAAATCAAATTCATCTTAAAAAAATGAAATTAAGATATATAATCTCTCCTCTTTTTAAAAAATGAAATAAAAATATATATTAACTCCAACTTTTATATATCACACTTGAAAGAGACAATTCTCTATATTTATCACATTTAAAAAGACAGATCTCCAAACCAGGATGGAGAGCACCTGATGTCACATTCAAAATGGCAAATATCCAAGGCAAGCCGGAGAAAACCTATCTTTTCTTAGGTAATTTTTCTCATTTATTTTATCATAAGAATTCTACCATTTTTCTAAATCATTTTCCATATCTCAATTCTAAAGTATTTAATTACAGGAAATTTGGGTCTAAAATGGGCCTTATAAGAAAATGAGCCAACAATAAATTCTTGTGAGTTGGAATTCAAGAGCCAATATAATTTCAATAAAATGAGTCAACCATAATGGTTGACTTGACATATTTGTAAAAAAAAACTACTTTTCTTGTTCGAATTTTCAACATATCTCCCTGTGTTCTTACTCAAATTCGAGCGGGAGGACTCGATGGATGCGGAACTTAATTCTGCATCTAACGAGTGCCCACATTGCATACTTTTGACGGAACCCTCTGCCTATAAAACAAGAAATACCTGAAAAAACGTGATGATGACATCATCATCACATTTTTTCAGGTATTTCTTGTTTTTGAGGCAGCGAGGCCCGCTAAAAGTGTGCAGTGGGGTACTCGTTGGATGCGGAATTAAATTTTTTATCCAACGAGTCCTGCTGCCCGAAATTTGAGTAAGAACACAAGGAGATATGTTGAAAATACGAACGAAAAAAGTAGTTTTTTTTCTTCCTCCAAAATTAATAAATATTATTTTCCTTAGGAAGCCCATTTTAGACCTCAAAATTCCTCTAATGCCAATATCTCATTTCTCATTGGATTTCTTTTGAAAAAAATTATAGTTTTTTACTCTGTGAAAACTAAGCACCATACCTCGTTGGTATTAATTTCTAAAGTCTCTCGGGAGGAAAAACATCCTCTTAACTTTGTAAAAACCTAACACCTGCCTATTGGATCAAATTCTAGAGTCTCCTCCATAGGATTAAAAAGCGGGTCATGGAATATCATTTATACACCTATTATATAATTACGATAGTTTTGATCTCAAAGTCACAAAAATGTATTTTTCAAAAAAAAATCACATCCATAAGTAAACTGTCAAACAAATAAAGATCGCACATAATATGATACGATATCTATGTTCCATCATTCAACATATCTATGTTCTCTCTAGTGAGGAATATATTGGAGTATCAAAATAGTCCTTTCATGGCTGTCATTTCTTTGGAAAAAAACTAAATGTTATTGATATTCATTCATGACTGATTATAACAAACACAAACTTCTTTACAATTATTTTCGAGACTACAAAAAATTTGCAACCTCCACTAATCCTTCTTTCAAGACTACAGTTCCAGTTGAAAACAACAATGTAAACCATAGTATTGTCTGTACATTTTGAACAGTTGAAAATATAAATGTAACAAGAGCATTCTAGGAAGCCATAGTACTTTCTAAACACTAAAGCATGGCATTATTAATCATAATTAAAGTCTGGAAGCCACTTATATATTATTGTTATCTTAGTTGAAAAAAGTGCATGATGATGATGATGATGGTTAATGTCCACTGAGACCAAACTTTGGTTTATCAGACCTAAAGAAACGAATTATTTAGTTTGTTTTAAAATTGTATTCCTATGCTCAAAGAGCTTGGAGAGAAGCCTCCCGAGCTCACTATAATTTTGGCATGTTTTTTTTAATAGAAACTATAAAGGAGAATATATTAAACAGGTTGTGCATAGCCATTCAATACAGAAAAATAACAGCTTATACTTTCTAGCAGTTCTGAGGAAATAGATACAAAACTAGGCCATAAAGAAGACCTTAATAAGCCGAAGAGAGTTCTAGTATTTAGAATAATTACAGACGTACTGTAAATGCAAATAAACTGCTGATTAAGTAAAATACCAAAAAAAATTCTAAAAGGGGATTATTTTGGATTGCCTGGCCGCCCCACAAGCTGGGTGACAGATTCCTCCACCTTGTTCTGGACTGCTTCTCCTAGATTTTCTTGGGCTCGACTTCCTTGATTCATTTGAACCAAAAGCTGGAGGTCCTCCTAGATGTGGTCTATTTTTCCCATGATTTCCTTTAGGTTCATCTCTTTGTCATCTATCCTTGCATCATGATTGCTGGTCTAATATGAGACATAGTTGACCTCATCAACAAGTTTTTTAACGTCCTTAGCAGTCTCTCTGCTGTCCATAATTCCTATGGCCACAATGTCATACAAGCACTGGATATTAACCTTCAAGTTTGCGATCCCTACATTATCCCTTCCACGGTCCATTTTTAGAGCAGGTGGTTGGCCTTTACCACAACTGTGACTTCTGAAGAGAACTGCGTTCACTATGGAGATAAGATTCGTTGAGCACAATAAAGGAGGACTACCGAGAATGTTGAGAAAATTGTGAAGAAGTTTTGGAAAACTGCCGTGAGAAAAGCCCCCAATTACAACACGCCTATGCAAAATGGAAGACGAGTCCACCCAAGAGGTTTCCTGAATAGTATCCTGCTGAGGGGGGGTGAGAGTAGGGAAAATCCCTTCTCCGAAATCAGACGTAGCAACGAAATAAACTTTAGTGGAGGGGGCACTAACATGCACAATGAAAAATGGACTGCTAAAGGGAGGGAGAGGGTAGGTAATACTTTTGGAGGAAGACATCGTACGCAGAGGGGGATGGGCTGGAGCGTGCGAACTGCACAGGAAATTAAGCCTAGAGAGAGTGGTATTAAAAGCGAGAGGGTGCGTGGGAGTTTGGAGAGGGAGTGGAGACCACTTGTCACAATGGGAAGCAAAGGGGATGCCACCTTGGTTCATGAACATAATGAGAGGGAGATTTAGGGTATGGAAATTCAATGAGGGAGGGAGCTTGCAATGCATTTAGGAAATAGGTTTAGTACTAGAGTCTAGATTGTTTATGGAGATATGACCTTGAGGGAGGGAGGTTCCTAGGTTAGCCAAAGATTCCGCTTGAGCATTATTTTCTCTTATAATGTGGAAGATTCAATTCTGCCCAGGAGGAGGAGAGTAATTATGTTGTACAACCTTCTGCAGTTGACGGAGCCTGTAGAGTAATCAGTGATCATTTTGAGGATGACGTGACGTGAATCCCCAAATACTAACAGCCTGGAGATGGCTATTGTGTCTAAGAATTCCAGGCCCTGTATAAGCTCCATCCACTCAGCCTCGTTGTTCGTCTTGTGGCCCAGCCCCTAAGCGAAGCTTTTTGCCGTTTGTCCTCCAGGATAGAGTAAGATCCCCCCCGCACTTGCCCCCCTAGGATTTCCTTTTGAGGCACCATCAAAGAATAGGACATAAGAGTTATGTTCCTGAAGCCATTTCAAAAATTCATCGAGAGTCTTCCTTATCTCCCAAGGAAGGGTGATGGTGGGAGGTTTAGACCGATAGATAGGAGAGTTGGACTGAGGGGAGCTCCTCTTAAGAAAGGTGTTGTACCATTTGGAAACTGGGTCGGGTAAGTCTTCTGAGTCTGGATAACTTATCCCTTTTGTGGATATATTTTCTGATATCATGCCAACTGTTTTTGAGACCATTCGATTTGGAACTCCTCTCTCTCCTTTAAAGATTGCTCTGTTTCTGGCCAACCATATCTGTCAACATAAGTTTTTGGGGATAGTGTTCCACAATCTCTTGAGGATGGGTTTCTTTTTGAGAGTGCCTGGGAATTTATTGTTCCAGTTAGTTAAGAGCTGATTGAGAGAATATGGAGGCTTGAAGAGAGTGCCTAATGGAAATAGAATGGTCTTCCAAGCTTGCACTGATAAACTGCATGGAGGGAAGATGTGTAATGCCGACTCTGACTCATAATTGCATAGAGCACATCTAGATGGGCCTGCAATTCCTCTTTTCCTGAGGTTTCTTGCTGTAAGCAATTTGTTGTGCATTAGTAACCAAATGAAGGAGTTAAATTTGGGGATACAGTCTGATTGCCAAACCTTTTTCCATATGCTTTCGGATGCTGTTGTTGAATATGAGGTCAACACCTTAAATCCTTCCTTGACTGTGTAATTGCCGTTTTTGCCCCAACCAATGACGTATTTAGAGGATCTACTAATCGGTGCCATACCATGCATAAGCATGAACAAGAATTCCTTAGCTATCTTCAAATGCTCAGGGGGGTGAAGCATTTTCCATCCTTTCCACCTACCATTTTGATCAAAGAGAGACGTTATGCCATTCTTGCAGGCCCATTTGGATAGCTCTTCCAATTCAGGAACCGAAGATAGCGGGGGGAGCCCCAAGATCTTGTGTTCCCAAAATTTAATATTTTTGCCATTACCTGGAATCCAATAGGAATTAGAATGGATCAGGTTGAGAGAGGCTTTGCACAAGAGATAGTTTGAGGTGCCCTTCCCATCCCAAGTGTTGTTTAGGATTTTGGATCTAAGCTTCTTAATATATTTTTTCCTTATGACTTCTTTCCACTAGTCTTTTCTACCAGTCACCAATCTCCAAACCAGTTTTGCGCCTAAAGATTTGTTCATTTTCTCCAGGTCTCTAATTCCAAATCCTCCTTTGTGTTTTGGGGCCTTGACGGTGGACCAATTTACCAGGTGAAACTTTTTGTTCTACACCTTTCCTCCCTACCAAATAAATTTCCTAATTTCCATGCTAATGATGTTCATGACTGTCTTCAAGGCCAAAATTATCGAGCTAGTGTAGATGGGATATGAGAAGAGTATTGATTGAATGAGGGTTACTTTTTCGGCCAAATTTAGCCACATGGATCCCATCAAATGGATCTTGTTTTTGATCTTTTGGATGACCGGTGCCCACATGGCCGAAGCGAAGGTATTTTTAGTTATGGGGATGCCCAGATAGATGAAGTGAGTCCAGTCAAAGTTAAAGTGAATGTGGAGAATATGGGAGATGTCTCTAAGAGTGACCACATTGTTGTTCCAACCATAGAACTAAAATTTATCCATATTTGCAGCGCTACTTGAGGAGCGAAGAAAAAGGTCAAGGGACCTAAGAAAGTTCCTAGCAATCTGAGGGGAAGCACTGCCCAGGAGGATAGTATCATCAGCAAAGAGAGCGTGATTGATTGGTTGAACTCCAGCTTTAAAGGAGAGGCCTGGGAGGTGTCCCTCTTCGAGTAGCCTGCCTAATCTTCTACTCAGAGAGTTAGCCACGAGGATGTAGAGGAAGGGAGAGAGAGATCAGCCTTGCTGGATCCCTCTCTTGGCTTTGAAGAAATCTGTGGGTCTCCCATTGATTAGAGGTACTATCCATGCGGAATTTATGCATGCTTGTATTTGTTTAATGAAGATGGGAGGGAAGCCAAACTTTTCCAAAACCAGTAGTATGAAATCCCGCCTTATGCGATCAAAGGCATTGGATAAATCAAGCTTAATGGCCATACCCACTTCACCCTTTTTTATACTAGAACGAACAACTTCTTAAACTAGGAGGATGTTATCACTAATGTGGCAGCCTGAGATGAAGCCTCCTTGATTGGGAGAGATCAGGGAAGGGATGATTGTCTTAAGTCTGAGGGATAGGACTTTGGTGAAAATTTTATATGAAGCGTTACATAGAGAGATTGGTCTAAATATTTTGATAGAGGAGGGGTTGGGCTCTTTGGAAATTAGAGCTAGAAAAGTGGAGTTGGTGGCTCCTCCCATTTTCCATTTAGACATCCAGGAGATTAGATGCAGTAGGTCCTTCTTTATTATTGGCTAGCACATCCTATAGAAATGAATAGGGGAGCCATCCGGCCTAGGGGATTTATCGGGGTGAAGGGTCCAAATGGCCTTCTTGATTTCTTCTTCTGAGATAGGGGATTCAAGGATTTGGAAATCCTCAAGGCTGACCAGAGAGGGGATATCTCTGATGATTTCCTCCATATTCTCTTGCATAACATCCTCTTCATTATTATAAAGAATTTCAAAGAAACTTCTTAACTCAGAGCTGATTGCCGCCTGCCCTGTTATAGTTGTGCCATCTTCCTTCTTCAGCTCCCTCATTGTGTTCCTTCTCTGATGCTCTCTGGATTGATTTTGAAAGAATTTAGTGTTTTGGTCGCCCCCCTCGAGCCAGAGGACTCTAGACCGCAGCCTCCAACTTTCTTCTTCTTGTTTGAGGATGGATTATAAGCATTTTTCCAGCTCAATTTCCCGAAGCAGGAGCTCTTTGGTTCCTTCTCTTTTTTCCATGTTCTCTTGTAGAGTTTCCATCTCCTTGACAATTTCAATTTTCTTTAAAGAGGGCTCCTGATAATGCTGGGTGGCCCATTGCTTGAGAGTGGTCTTTACCAGTTTGAGCTTTTGCTCCTAAATGAAGGTAGGCGAACCGGGGATGAAGTAGTGCCATGCTTTTCTTATGATATCCTGAACTCCCTCCGATTCCAGCCATAGATTATTAAACCTGAAGGGGAGAGGCCCCAGATTCTCAATGGAGGGAAAGAAAAGGAATAAAGGTTTGTGGTCCGAAACTGCCGAGCAAAGAAGCTTGGACTCGAGGAAGGATAGATTCTTGAGAAGATGGGTGCTGACTAGCACTTTATCCAATCTAGCAACAATGTGTCCCGGTCCGATTCTCTTGTTTCTCCAGGTGAGGGTCCCATTTTTTGGCTTGATATATGTTAATCCCCAAAGCGTGGCTAAGTCTTCCAGCCTTTCCCCAAAAGGATCCCTTACTTTGACTCCACCTCTATGTTTAGCAACTGAGATGGTGACATTAAAGTCACCAGCTATGAAGCAATGGATATGTTGTTTCCCTTTGCATTGATCCTCCAAGGAGGTCCAAAATTTTTCCTTCTGGGCTTGAACCGTGGGTCCATAAATGTTCCTGACCCAAAAAACATCCTTGTTTTCCTTATTTTCTAGTTTCACAAAGAGTCAATTTTTGTTTTCAATGGCTGATCGTAAAGAAAACTTCTCGTTGTCCCACCAACTAAGAAGGCCTCCAGAGGCTCCAATCACACTGATAGCTATCCCATCTCCTTTGGCCCATAATTTTTTGATAGTTGAAAGAATGTCTTCCGCAATCTTTTTAGTCTCCTGGATGAGGAGGACGGAATTGGCTTCCATTGATTTTATTCTTTTGTTCACTTCTGTTTTTAGGGAATCTCCTTTGGAAGGAGAGTTTGAGGAGACCAACTTCATTATTTCTTATGTTGACGGAGTGCCCTTTCCCTTTCCTTTTTTTATTCTTCGGCGCTAAGAAGATATTTGCTTGCCTGCGAGTTTTTTACTATAAAATCGAGGTTGGATTGTTTCCCTGTCGCTTTTTCTCTTGCGGCTTCCTGTTCTCGTATTGTGTTATTTGATCGTCTCCCCTTTTTGGATTGGGGGTCCTGCTCTTCATTGGAGTTTTCAGAGGTTTCTTCCGAGCTTGCTTTAGCCCTTGATCGAGTGACTGAGCCTTCTGAGTTTGCTGCTGCATCAGTTCTGGCGACTAGATGAGGAAGGTCCTCAGCCCTGGGATTAGTTTTCTTTGGAGAGGGCGCTTCCGATGGGATCTCCTGCTCCTAAGGAGTGACCTCCTCCTCATTCTCTTTAGGGATTTTGACTTCCGGATCTTCATTAGAAAATGCTTCGTACTTGTTTTCGGTTGCATTCTTTGTCGGGACATGAGGTTGTGGTGCCAAGGACATTTTGGAACTCTTTTTTCTACTTGCCACGTTCCGGCCTTCTTCATGGTTGTCTTCTGAGTTGGGTTTCTCTGGTTTTTTAGGGCAAGACTTGGCAAGATGTCCATATTCATGACAATATTTGCATTTGAAGAGGATTTGCTTGTAGTCTACTGTCTAAAGATGGCTCCATCCGTTAATGGATAGATTAATGTCTTCGGTGAACCCTTTCTCCAAATCGACCTCAACACAGATTCTAACACCTGAGAACATAGGGGATTTTGGTTCCGATTTGTTAATATATTTTCCCAGGGTATTCCCTATTGCTTGAAAATCCTCATCATTCCAATAGTGGAGGGGAGGCGGGGAAGCTTAACCCAAACCAGAACCGCCTTAGGGATATCTTTTTCGGGGTCGAAAGAAAGATCCCATTTGTTGAGATACATTCAGTATAATATTAAGGGAGGTGTATGAAGTTATAGTTACAAGGAAAGTGCCTCTTTGGAAAAACTAAATCTAAAGGAATCTTAGAAAGATGTTGCTAATGTTTTTTTTTGGACATCGGGGGGGATGTTACAGTTACATTGCTTCAATAATGCTTCATAACGCGTTTGGGTCTTATAATTATCATTCACAGTTCTTATCTAGATGACCCGGTTGAAGGATTTTCTATTACTGTTTAAAGGAAAAAATACTGGTTACTCATGGTAACGATGTAAACACAGACTATTGTAGAATAAAGGTTGAAGTTAATTGGCTAGTGTATTAAGTAAGAAGGACCGTAAAAGGAAGGAACGAATGTTTGCATTTAATTCGTAAGGACTGATACTGATTTATATCCTACATATTTTCAGGTATGGATGTTCGATGCTTGTAATGACCAATGTCATTGATTTGTTTGGACATACTTTCTTGTAATGCCATGTAAAATCTGCCACTAACAGGTTTGATTCATTTTGTAGTAGCAGCGAAACAAAAATTTCCCCCTTTTCACACACAAATGGCAGTAAGTTATAAGGGGTATGTTACAGATGGTATCAGAGCCAGAGTTGAAACACTTGGGGCCTATTTGGGTTCAAAACGTTCCTCAATGAGGATCTCCCTATGGTGGAAAGGGATTTATATACCATGGTGTATGTTGTTTGTAGCAATGGTCGTAATCTTGGTGAATCCTCATTATATACAACAACGAATATTTTTCTAACAGTCAACTCCGACTGATAGTGTTCCTGGCATATCCTACAATGTTAGCATATAACATTATACAACATTCATCAACTCACTTATTTTCAACATCAATATCTTTAGACATCCTGACTCATCTATTATTTGGATAATTACTAGGGATATTCCAACTTTATAATCCAAAGTAAACAAAGTAGACTGTTATCATAATTTCATACCTCAACTACTTATGTCATGTCTTACAACTATTCTTAGTTCATCAAAATGAGAGTCTTCATATAGGTGTACTCCTTATGTAGCTCCAGAAATATTAGGCACAACACATCATGCTATTTACCTTAGCTGTATTGGGGTCCAAGTTCATAAGCAGTCTAGTTTTTTTTTCTTTTTCCTTTTGTTGAAGAAATATTGTAAGGAATGTTGTCATTTTTCATGAAAGTGTATAAGGAGATCATCCATGCTAATGAAACTGTATAGATAGCTCAATAGTCTTGATGTGCATAACCCAATTTCTTGCACCCCAATGATCTATAGATCTTGTTTAAATTGAATTGCAATTTTGAACATGAATCACTGAGTAAAATTTTGGGCTAGACCCAAACCTTGTGCAGGAAACTGCAGGTCTTGAGCAATAGCAACTTTAGAAAAGGTAGGAAAGATCGAAGGAGATCAGATAAAAAAGACGAAAGCAAGAAAGAATGACAGAATAGAAGAATGATATTGGTTGAAAATAGGAACACCGAGGATGGTGTTATTTTTAGGGGGAAAGGATGTAACATCCCTCTTGTAAACCCCTGAATGTGTTGTAAATTTTTGAATATTATTGTATTCGTCTTCTGGTGAGGAGCCCAAGGCCAAGGCCCCACCAGTAAGACCTTATAATTAATACTAGCTAAAGTTCCTTAGGAAACTTAAGAGTTGGACGTAGCTCAATGATGGGAACTAAACGCACGAGGGAAAAGAAAAGAGAATGGTCAGAGAGCCTTAATTTTGATAACATAGCTTTAGTATCTTCTTAACCATGGCATCCTACATGGATTCCTGTGTCGCCATAGTTAGCCCAATTAAAAAGAAAAAAATATGATAGCTAGCTATTTAAAATCAAAACGTAATTAAGACATGATCTAAAAGAGATTTCAATGATAATAATCTTGACAAAAGGGTCAAGGCGTTATCTAGAAAGTAAAAGAAACCAAAGAGGGAAACAACCTAAGGGAAAATCATTGAGGGATCATATGTTATAGTCACATTAAAGAATGAAAATAAATAAAGGAGATGTCACCACGTACATATCCATACATCTCGATTTAATGTTTCTGACATATAATTTACCTTGACTTTTATATATAAATATATATTTATCTATATATTAAAAGGGTGATTGTGAGGTTCCTACGTGGTAGGAATAGTATATATTATATTATATTGAAGCACACTCCCTTAATAGGGGTATTAGAAAAAACATAAGAAGCTTCTTAGGGTTATACCTAAACCAGCAAAGAAACCGGGGTTTAGGAAACATCACTCATTTTATGGAAACAAAACTTAGATTTAGTATCCCTAGAAGAAAGGAAATAAAATGGAAAAAAAAAGAGAAAAAGAAACCCAACCCCTTTCCACCGTAGGGAGATCCTCAACGAGGAGTTGTCTTGGGCATGTTTTCCACGTGGAAGCAACAATGGCATGTACCCTGCCTATAGCACTGACTAAGGAGGCAAAATCGGGGGAGGGAATCTTGGCCTGCAATGTTAAAAGGAAAAGGTTTTCAATAGGAGGAGAGAGGAGCCGGGGAAGAGGGCGTGCTCAGCACAAAGATCCATCTCTTCACCGCATGCATTAGGGGTATGCATTTGGGGGAAAGGGAAGCCTTTTGGGAAAAACCAACCGGGTATTTACACTTTCATTGGTGCTCTCCAAGGTGCTGTGATTGAGGCTTGGGAAAAACAAATACAACGGGAGGGGACTCTAATGTTTAGCAGAACGCTCGCAAGAGGATGTTTATGAAAATCTCCTAGGTTGTATGATTTATAACTACTGGTACGTTAATGCCCGACCCTTGATGTATAGGGTGGGATTACTAGGCGGCTGGAGTTGCCATTTGAATTCTTGCTGGGTATATTTTTATTTTGGTTTATTTATGATTGCCGATATATATTTATGACTTGTCTTTGGATGACTCGGTGACATACTCCACGATTTATTGGTTTTGCTGTATAGGTTTTGATATTGTTTATTTAAGATTTGCCGTATACATTTGTGATTATGCTTTGGCTGATTTATCGACGTAGAAAATCTTGCACAATAAGCAGAATAGAATGGAATTCAGCACAGAGTTATTTATTGATAATGAATAGCAAATAATGTTAGATAATCTCTAGCTACATAAATCAAATGAGGACTGAAATATAAAGCATCAAGCAAAGGCTTGCTTGCGCTAGCTTCGATCCTCACAATCAAGATCGCTCAGATTTCCTATCTTGGATTTCTTTTATTAATGGAGTTTGATGAACCAGATCCATTATGTTGGGATCGTCCATGACTTGAGGGATATCCTGTATATATTTACGATTTGATTCTTTTTATTTATTTATTTTTGGGTGAAGTCTTGGGGGATCTTCCTTATGATAATATCAGCCCATTTATTTATTTTTATCTCGGCGATATTTACCTTGAAAAACGTTAAAAGGTTGGGGGACATCCCTGGTAGAAAAATTAGCACTTTATCTGCTTTTTCATGTTGAATCGCATATTATTTTTTCCAATTGCTCAATTGTCAGGTGAACTCCTTCATGGGAGGATCGGCCCACGTCTCAATGAGGTTGCCTGTGAAGCTTGATTTTTAGCGATTGGCATTTTTTTTAAAGTCTGTGATTTGATTCCGAACATGTAGTTTGATACCTTCGGAAGAGAGATTGTATCCCCTGTATTTTGCTCAGCTCATGTACCTTCCTGCAAAGAGAGAGCTGCCTTAACAAGAGAGTTTGTTTTTGTGCTGTATTCTCTTATTATATGAGGGAAGGAGATTAATCCGAATAGTCTAATTATTTCCCATAACTCTAGCCATGATAAGAACTAGAGCCAATCCTCCAAGATTTTAGAAAAGCAATGATAGGTTCTTTTAATATCTTGGTATCTTTCTTCTTAGGAGGCTTTCCAACTGTATATGTAGGAAAGTCTAATTTTTGATGGGACACTAGTCCCATGGACAAATATTTTCCTTGAAATCTTCTGATTTATGAATAGCCACAACTCACACAGAACAAAAGAGGGCAAGGCCTTGTGAGCTGAAATGGATTAATGTAATACCCAGTTTACAAAACATCAATCTAAAATATGTATCATGTATTATCTGTAATAGTAAAATCTGATTTTTAGATCCCATGCCAAGGATGCATTTGGGAAAATAGTTAGAAACACTCTTGGAGAGAATTTATGAGAATGATGTAAAAGTATGGCAACAATTATGTTGCGAATCGTAATCCTTTTAATTAAACAAAAATGTCACAGGATGTGACTGTTTGGTGGATGTAGCCCAGGGATTTGGGAGAACCACGTAGATTGGCATCCTGTAAAGCCCCCAACTGGGTCTCCTTTAACTTTTATATACAGTCAGAAAATTCACTTCTTGTCAAAATTTCTGTTCTGTTTTGTTTGTGTTTTGTTCCTGCTTTTATTGTGTTTCTATTCTCCTTTACTAGTTTTGGATGTAAAGAAAATAAAGTGTTTACATTTTACAAAATTGAACAATTAAAATTATGTTTTCATTTCTAACTTTTGCTCATTTACTTGCCTGAAAACGATATAAAATATGCATTTTCATTCTTTTCAGATTTGAAAATTTATAAATCTGTTTTATCTACTTCTAACAATTTATTGTTGACTGTGCAGGTAGCAAAGATAATCACAGCATATAAACTTTTGAAATTTAATTAAATAGAATTTGCCAAGGTAGAAACGATAACATACCTGCTGGGAAATACCTGTAGGTAGCTAGTAGGTCCACTTTTGTTGCTGTCCTTGTTTGTCGTTTTTCCTTGCTTTTCCCTGCAGCCAAAAGTCTTTCCCAAAGCTCTGAAACTCAACCAGTCCAAACTAGTCTTTCCACCCTGCCAACTGGCGAGGTCTCGCCAACCACCCAGCTCCAAAGGTACCCCTTTGGACCCTTCGAGCCCAATCCGAGTACAAGCCCTAAGCTGTTGTATCCCCTAAAAAAAAACAATCTCCAACAAAACCCCTTCTTTGCAGCTCTGCTCTCCCAAAACTTCTCCAAAACCCTAAGGTAAAAAGGATCCCCTTCTCCTCCCTCCTTTCTCCCTCTTATCCCCATGTTTGCCGACCTTTCCTCCCCATTACTACCCCTATCTTCCTCATAAATTTATCCACCCACTTCCATCTACCATGTAAGTCCTCGAGCCCTCAACTTGGACTTGGACTCATTTAAATATTTAAATCAATATTAAAAGGTGTTGGTTGGGGTCACTTCTCAACCGTAACTTCTAATTCAATTAAATTTAATCCTTTTATTTAATATAATAATTTTAAACATATCCTTACTCATATTTCAATATTTGACCATTTAATTAATAAATAATAAATGTTATATATATTATATAGTTTAAACTTGCACGCTTCACCAATTTAATTTAATTAACAGTAATTGTCAATTGATTAATTACACTTACCTAATCATTTAATTAATGGTTTCTAATATTTATAATATGTAAATTCCCTTTAATTATAAATTCACTAATTCAATTTATCAATTATGAACAATAATCCTATCAATGTAAATCATAACATTATCAATGTGTAATCATATTAATTAAATAAAATTCACTATGATTTAATCGACTCATATACATATTTCCATTTTAATTACACCTTAGTTTGTAATTAGCTAATTAACAATCATTACTAAAGGTAAGCATAGTCTTGTTAAAATTAATTAACATCATTAACTCATAATT
>LPNX010168611.1:66292-209885 GCA_001517045.1 Pseudotsuga menziesii
CGTAAGCAGAAGTGTCGACCACATCGACCAAGCTTCCCCAGTAGGCAACCACCAGTCATCATCACACACCTTGGGGAGCGCGTCGTAGAACAGCCCTCCCATGACTACGGGTTTCGGGGATAAACGGTGGGTAAAGCCTCCACCCCCCTTAATGGAACAAAGGACTATGTCTACTCGACATAACAACAGCGTTGCACTTGTACTCGGTCTGTCATCGTATAACCGATCTGGGCGGTTGAGTTTCCTGGAACTCTACCCCACCCATGTCATAACATACATCATAATAAACAGCATAATAACCATACGAAAGTAAATAATGCATCACTCGCATACCATTTATCTTTCGAAGTCCATGTCCCCAAGGCCCTCCCACCTCGTAGGATCCAGCTATCACTTAGCGGTTTCAACCTGTAAGTCAGCCCTCGACATACAATATAGGATATCGTGCATAATCCTTGATATGTACACATATATCTCATCATAACATGACAACAATAAACTCATTCATTCGCCATGCACATGGCATAACATTCATTATTTCAACATATATCTGTAACGGTATCCACGTACCCATCATTCAGTAATTTCCATATATTTGACATAATTAACACATGATACATATCTAAACATGACTACTGACCATAATACTATCATCACACACACACATATATATATCAGCAAAATAATAGAACCATATGTCCACAGTGTCGTCAAACCGACGAGGTCTCATAATCAAACAAATACAACATATAATAGTAGTTTAGGTAGAAATGTCAAAACGGGGTGTTACACATCCCTCTTGTCTTGTATTTTAATGTTGTATTTCTCCTTGTTTCATGTTTGCATACTTTACTCTTATGTTGTGCGACCTTGTCGATGGATTAAACACTGCATAATGATAAGTCGAGCAATGTTACTGTTATCCTGATGATTTCTTGTCTGTACACTAGTAATGTTTAAAACGACACTATGTTGATGAAATACTTGTAGACTATACTTCTTAAGTTATGAATAATAATTTTGGAATTGCCTTGAAGACATTGTCATTAACACAACAAATATATTGTAAGCTGAAGAGTCTAAAATATGTGGTTAACATGGATGAAAATATACCTATTATAGTTCATTAGTTGGGAATGAATAATGACTAATCTTTATCCTTGATGATGAGTACAATATGGCAGAAGGTTAACAATTATAATCTGTTAGTTGCAAGTCAGTATTTATTGAGATATGGTTGAAGGATTGAAAGTATACCTATTATAGTTCATTAGTTGGGAATGAATAATGAGTAATCTTTATCCTTGATGATGAGTACACTATGGCAGAAGGCTAACAATTATAATCTGTTAGTCGCAAGTTAGTATATGTTGAGATATGGTTGAAGGATTTGAGTTTGTTTTAAATGATAGTGGGAAGCTGTACATTGTTTCAATAATGCTTCATAACGCATTTGGGTCTTATAATTATCATTCACAGTTCTTATCTAAATGATCCGGTTGAAGGATTTTCTATTGTTGTTTAAAGGCAAAAAGACTGGTTACTCATGGTAACGATGTAAACACAGACTATTGTAGAATAAAGGTTGAAGTTAATTGCCTGGTGTATCAAGTAAGAAGGACTGTAAATGGAAGGAATGAATGTTTGCATTTAATTCGTAATGAATGATGCTGATTTATATCCTACATATTTTCAGATATGGATGTTCGATGCTTGTAATCATCAATGTCATTGATTTGTTTGGACATAATTTCTTGTAATGCCATGTAAAATCTGCCACTAACAGGTTTGATTAATTTTGTAGTAACAGCAAAACAAAAATTTCCCCCTTTTCACACACAAATGGCAGTAAGGTATAAGGGGTATGTTACAGATGGTATCAAAGCCAGAGTTGAAACACTTGGGCTTATTTCGGCTCAAAATGCTCCTACATGTTTTGTTCGGAACTAATGATTGATTTTTTCCTTTTGATAACAGGAATCAACAAGTGTACACTATGCAGGTACCATAAGATATACCAAACGTAGATATTTTTGACCTTGTAGTTGTGCAGGAGAAGGTGGAACGTTTTTCTCAAAATCACAACAAAGATGGCCCATTACTTTTTCCAGTTCAAGGTCAAGCTTGATGAGGTAAGAACATAGGTGTCTGGTTAAATTCCTTGATTACTTCCGAATAGGTTTACGAATGGCTATGATGATTGCTTCGTCTCTATTTGTGTCGCACAAATAAATTTTAATGAAGTATAGAAGTCTCCTTAGACAAACTCATGGTAGATGAAGGTACTATAGCAATCTATGTATTGAATAGTAATTTTGAATTGCTGAAAAGCGACCTTTGAAACTTGCATGCATGGTTGAACCTACTACTAATGACGTACATTTGAACTGTAAATTATGTAACAAATTTCATATAAAGTTGTAGAATGTTTAATGACATTCATATGAACTGTAAATTATGTAATGACTTTCATATTAAGCTGTAAAATGTTTAATGACGTTCATATGAGATGTAAATAGTGTAATGACTTTCATATAAATCTATAAAATGTTTAAGGATGTACATATGAACCGTAAAGAGTGTAATGACTTTCATACAAATGGTAAAGTGTATTTTGACTTTCATATAAACTGTAAAAAGTATGATGACTTCATATAAACGGTAAAGAGTATATCGACTTTCACCTAAACTGTAAAGGGTATATATTGACCCTTATATAAACTGCAAAGTGTATAATGACTTATATACAGAGTGTGAGTTGTAAAATGACTATATATATATATAGTGCAAGGGTAAGGAATGAAAAGTGGAAAATGTTAATATATATGTATAAAACTATTCACATGATAAAGACCTTTGCACATGGGAACCTTGGAAAAATGATGGTTTAACGCTACTCGTTTCTAGATAAACTACTCCGGAGACTTGTCTAGATGACCTACTCATAGTTGAATTTTATCGAGCACAGCCAAGTGTAACAAGTATGAAAATGAAAGTGTCCCATACCAAGGCGTTGTAGGAGGAAACCTTTTTCTTACAGGTACTTTTGAGAGTCCTTGAGCCAACAAGTTTGATGATAATCCTTTTAGTTGAAATACTCATCTGTCAAAAAAAGAGAGGAAGACATTAGTCGTGGCTAAGTAAGAAGTGTCTTGATAACTCTATGTATTTCCTTCCCGTTTAAAGACTCTCTACCCCTAACACCTCATGACTGATGTGCACTTTCAAAGTATGCAGAGAAAAGCACAAAACCGGAAAACAATTTTATGTCCTTAACAATTTTTGTATTAATAGGTTTACATGAAAGAAGCCTAAGGTACGCAAAGAAAAATAAAAATTGAGGCACATTACAAGGGTCCATGCCCAACACAAAAAATTTCATCAATCATGTGCTTCAGGGTCCACGCCAAACACAACCAGCATATATATATATCCATATATATCATCAACAATTGGCGTACGCCCAATATACAAAACAAATCATCATGTTCATATGCAGTGGGGTCTTTGACCCAATATAAAATAAAACATCAATATAATCATCATGATTAAGAGGATCATGCCTATAAATGGTAGGTCCAAAATTCGAGAAATTACATGCATGATATTTATAAAATATACAGTTGTGTTATCCATGGAGCCATTGCAAGCAATGGCACCGTAAAGCAAATAGACACACCATCATTTTAAAATGGTGAGTTTTCCTTTAAATATAATTAGAACCCACTAGAAAAACATTGCAACACGACGTGTTTATACATAGACCTGAACCATCTCTCGACAGTTAAGTTATTTTCCAACCCTTTTACTTATGAAAGTGACATGGAAAATAGTAACACAGTCGCAATCCATTGGATTCCGAAAGCATTTACCAAACCCAACCAAACAAAACTACACAACAATAATTCTCCCAATCCAGAGTTTTAATCTCTGACAAACTAAATGCATAGTGATAAGGGCCTTGCATTTTCGGGGCTTAACCGTAGTATGGATGCATAAGAAACCGATGAAGCCATCTTAGAGCCATGCTCTGTACCTACACAAGCCACACAAACACCCTGACAAGTATGCAAGCTACAAATGAAATCAAACCAAACCATTACCCACCCTAAGAGAGACCAAATGAATCATTTTCCCACCCTAAGCAACGCTTGAGGCTTCCTGCCCACTCTTCCCTAGAAGTATTGAAGTCGCCACCCTCTCCTCTATTATCCATTAAATTTGAACCCTCCGTTCCATAGTTTCAATCACGATGAAATCCCATAGTTCACCACCCAACGTTAAAACCATAACAAAAATATCAAATGCCACGTTAAATACAAAGTTGTATGGCATATGAAATGTGCCATAAACCAAATATGTAATGCCCCATATTGTGACTAGACATATTTTCAGATAGACATGCTGCATTTTATTTTTCTCAGTATATGTTGGACTCAGTTCGACTGAGTAAACCATATTTATGACATGATAGACATGATCAGATGTTGCTACTATGTTTAATATGTTACTATATCGAGGTTGATACATTGATTATGATGTTATGATTATGTTTGTGAGGTTACTATGTTATAGTTATCATCATAATCCTTTATTCATAACGATGATGTATGTTTAATTGTCATCCTTGACAAAATGTGATATATATGATGTGTTATGTGGATACCAACTCATGATGTGATAAATTTAATGACTCTACGGCGATGAAAGGAAATATTGTTGATAATATGCACCAACTAATGATTGAATGGAGATATTGGTATGAATGTATGTTTTCAAAGAACTAATCCACAGGACACATGGGCTATGTAATAACTGGATACTTTATATGAAGTGTGGTATAGTACCTATTTTTGCAGAAGAGCCTTGTTTACAAAGGTTGATGATACGATGACATAGACAAATAATCTCGATAGCAGCACAATATGGTTTTTGATAGAGTATATACCCTGGATGTTTAGAAGGATGGATGTGTTCCACCCTATGTTTCTATAATACCCAAGGTCGTGGGAAGGCAGTGCTTAGACACGCTCCCCAAGTTGTTTTGATGATGACAGTTAGATTCCTGCTAGGAGAGGCTAGGTCCGTTGTTAAGCCGATGCTATCGCTCCTAGGTTTTTATGTGGTCAGGTCGGTGAAACCAACATCCACTTCTATACTAGTAGAGGAAGGATAGGGAGGATGCGAACATAGGTTAGGATGGGAGGATGTGATAGCTAGTACTGTGTGGGGTCAGGGGGATCTACGATACCAAGATTAGCACTAGTAGGTGTCTCTTCCTTGAAAATAGTTGATTGAGTAACGAAGTTGAAAATATAATGATGTTATAACTTAATTGGTTAATAATTAATGATTGATGATGTTGAAAAGATTACACGTTTGTATGTTAACCTAGTTAGGTATTTGCTATTTTTATGTCTTGCATCCATCAATGCTATATCAATGTGGATCATTATTATTTTGTCATATACACACACACACACACACACACATAGGATATATGATGTTTTATTATAGTACCTATATGATCTATGCATGCACTCGCCACACATGCACACTTTGCACATGTATACCAATATCAATATACAAATACTTAACACGGTGAAAAATGGTATAGGTTGTAATTAGGAAAATATGTTAATGGAAAAAATGAATGTTAAGTTATTGGATATGTGTGAAACAAGTCAATTAACGTATTCATTAATGATAGGTGAAAAATGTATTAAGTAATTGATGAAGTGTCGTCAATTATAATTATCATCAAAAAGTTGTCGTGAGTGGACTTAAACATTGTTCATATATATTAGCAAAATTGTGAGGGTTGTTTAGACCCTTAAGGGTGCTTTAATTATAAATCCAGAGATAACATGTTGATGCCTATGATACTTGTCATTAAAAAAAATACTATAAAATGTGTTTATTTATAATTTTTATTAATGGTATTATTATTTATTAGTATTATTACTATTATTATTATTAATAGTGCCTCTTGTGGTAAACATAGTCAATTGTTTAATTAAACAATTATTATTAATATTAATATTTTTATTTTTATTTTTATTAATGCCCTTTGTGGAAAACATAGTCTATTGTTTAATTAAACCAAAGTGGAAATAACTTGAGTAAAACAGATTATTAATCAAATAAACCAAATCATTCTGTGTAGATTAAACATGTATATTAAAACACGACCATCAAGATATGACATGATTGATTTTATAATTATACTTGTTAATGTGATTACTAACATCGGATTCCGGATCAAGTAAGACAACTAAGATACCCACATGTACACAAGATAATTACTAAATTACTATTATATTCAACATAATTGATTTGAAAAGGAATAGCCATTAAACCACTATTTCGTGAGGGACTCGTAGTGAACATTCCAAGAATAATTAAATGCTAAACAACCAACTTATTCAATTCAACATAAATAACATTAACTATTGGGATGGTCGAGATAAGGACAAGTGAATGAATAAATGTATATTCATGATTATAATAATTTACTGGCATCCGAAACTTAAGGAGGGGGTGAATCAAGTGTTTGGGAAAAAGGCGGTGGAGTAAGCTGGAAGCAAGGAGGAAAATGGGTATTTTGGAGAGATCTCACGGAGAGATTGGGGGGGGGGGGGGGTTGGTTTTCGTTGAGAAATTAGAGTGTGTATGAGTGGAAAAGGAGGAAAAACTCGAGGAGGGGGAGAACTCAAGGACTAAGAAATGGTTGGAATGAGAAATAGTTGGAAATGAAGAAAAATATAGAAGGCAGAGGAAGCTGCTCTTGGTATTATTGGTCTGTGGGCTCAAGGGATAGGAAACCCATGGGTTTCCTAGGGCCAGCACATGATGAGAGCTGGTCGGCAAGGTGTTCCATAATTATTTTGTAAACAAAATCTTGGATGGGAACATAAATGAAAGCTTGGGGAGCCTCTGTGCCAACATGCTCTGCCCCAACATGTTGGATCTACTACAAACGTTGGCGCTAGGTATTTCACTATCAAAGTTAATTATTTACATACTAAAATCATGCTTGCTACAAGGGTATTACTATCTAGTTTATGAAAATTCCTAAAGTTTATTACATATGTACAGTTCACATTTCTAGTTTATTACATATGTATAGTTCATATTTATACAATAATTTGTTTACGGGTTCATATTTCTACATTAACTTGTTTACAAAACTAGGAGAACATACATGAATATAAACTTGTAAGTATGATTAAAAGATATTTATTTTATTATAAACAAGATGAGCTTAACATATAGAACAACATGGAGAAATGGATAGAGTGCTCTTCGTGGTAGGCAGTGCACTACACTGTGGTATCAGAGATGTGGTTCCAAATTTGGAACCAGAGGGCTTACTAAACTATAGTAAAATAAAATAAAAGCTATAGAATAACTTTACAAAGAAATATTAATGATGAAATTCCGAAGGCATGTTGTTGAGGATGCAATAAAAAGGACTTCGACGACGCCCATATTTCACACTTTATTCTATATTTTGTTTCCTCTCTGCAAAAACAACGAAAAATATGTAGATTTATCCTTTTATCTACTTTATAGAACATATATAACAGAGCGAAAGCAATATACATATATGAAGGCCACATAAAACCAAATGTAGTTTTGTTAGGAAGATAGCAAAATATATTTGCATTTGCATCACACTCCATACCTCACATGAGTCATACTTAGACTACAATTAGGGCGATAGCACCCTTGTCACCACCTTCTAACTAGCCCACCACATACCATTTTTCACATATATAAAATAAGTTCCTAGTCCAGATGCACTATGAATGCCATATCGCAATCCCTGGACTAAAAGTCGCTGTGATTTCCAATCTTACAGTTTGTAGTGTGTGTTGCATCATTAACCTTTCTTTAACTGTACAAAATCATGTAGAGATGACCATTAGGCAATCAAATAATGAAATAAAAAACAAGGATATCGAAATGAACAGACTAAACAAAGACACTGAAATATACAAACTTCTAAACAGGAGACTAAACATGTTGCAGACCCTGGAAAGTAGCTTATCAAAAACTATATATATATAATAAAAACAATAAAGGGATAGATTGTGCATAGGATCTTGTCTGAGTGTGGTAGATCTTATTCCCCTTTGTTTCCCTATGCTCATTTAGATAAAAATTTCATTACCCCTAAATCATTCCCATAAAATGGTAAGAATTACCAAACAATGTCAGAATCGAACCCATCTCCTGGATGGACGAAGTCTGTGAAGCTATACCCCAAATCCTTACAAGAAAGTGTGCCTCTATTTTATATCATGCATCCCCTTGCGTGAGTTTGTTCAGCCTTCAAAATCTTAAAAAAAAACGTTAAGGAAAAAAAAAAGATACACACACACACACACAATTACATTAAATATATGCAAATCTACCTTAAGCTCACCTGAGATTCCAGAGGAAGCTCCCTCCTAGGAAAGATAGAGCGGGCTGCAAAAGCTCTTCTTCTCCAATCTTACGCCGAGCCAGTAGAAGGAAAATCACATTGATTAGCTTATGGGCACAATGCAAGCCAAAGGGATGTGGCTATGTGTGCCTTTGAAACAAAATGGGGAAGAGAAAGGCTACGCCTGTGCCTGAAACTGATTTAATAATGGAGAAAAAGCAAAATAAATATTGAAAAAAAAACAAAGAATAATAATAATAAGGGTAATAAAAAGTATCTTAATAAAAGAACATTCGTTGGTTGATGTGGGGTAGGCGAATAGGTTTTTGTTCCATCTGGCCTCATGCAAAAGGATATCTGACACCATCTAGGCAACATGCAGGCTGTGGATAGATTTTTTTGTTTCATTTGGGCCACATGCAGAAGGATTTATACTGCCATATGGGAAGCATACAGTATTGGCATGGATATATATAATAAAATAATATTATTGGGTGGGGTTTGCACTAGAATGTTTTTATTATTATTACTTTACTATTTGACTTCCCTGCTTCAAACTATTACTAAAAAGGGTGGGGGACTCATTGTTTATTGATTATTGAGGTGCTTGGACATGGGGATGAACCACTAGGTTTTGTTACTCCAGGTGGGACACTCGAATAGGTAGGGAAACGATGTTAGAAAATAGAACCCACCAGTGGAAGTAGCATAAGTTTGACTAGGTTAACCTACTACTCTCTCATGTAGGAACACTGCATAGGTGCCAAACTTATATATGCGATTTCAACCTGCTAGCGGGTGTTTCTTTTCCTTATGGTCAGTGCCACTGATAGTTTCTAGGCGTTGAACGAAGGTCCTTTTTGATACAGGGTTGTCATTTTTGCTTGGCGTGGCAATATATAACATTTCATCTTGTCTGGCTATAATTACCAAATCATTAGTTAGGTTCTTTATGTCTAGTTCATAAGTATGTTAAGTTAAAAATTTTAGTTTACGTTTCCTGGGTAAGTTCAAGCGACTACGCTCCTTTATTTTTCCAGATTCTTAAGTTCAATCTTATACGCACCAGGCCGTGTTATTTCTATATAGTTGACCAGTGTAACCCCAGGTTATACTTGCATAATTTTACCATATGCCAGTTAGATAACTGAAAAGTAACCTGTAAGATTGTTCTCTTTACGAAATGAACCCATCGAACGAGATGGATGAACACCTGAAGGCATTGAGGCATGTTTGTAACTTCAAAACATAAATGGATTTTCTTGTTCGAATGCTAGTGAGGAAATCAGATTGGGATAGAAAAAAAAAATAGTTATGGAATTACACAATTTTACATTTTCTCTTTGTAAAACTGCTCTTTTTAAATTGTAAATCCCACACCCAATAAATGCAAAGAAATAACTATAAAATGTCTTTTCTCCTATGAGTATTCTTTCGGTCACTAGCCAACCAGGGTCCAAGCCAAGTTCACAACTAGCATCTACAGAAAGTGAGTTCTTCTTGCTAAGTGAGTTGCCCATCTGACTCAATAAATAATAATGAAGGTTTATGTAAAAGATCAACGTAGAAATAAGGTTTTGGATAATATCAATTCCACCAAACAAATAGGAAGCTAATGGATCCATGAAATAGGTCTCTCAGAGTAACTTGCATAGTTAATAACAGAGAGAAGTAATTATTCTATGAGACGCACTGAAATATAGAATAGCATCAGTGGTACCAAACTGTTAACCTTCATTCCTAACAGTCTCCCTTCCTTTATGCTCGTCGAGAGGGTTAAATATATTCATTCCCAGTGGGGTTAAATATTACTTAATGAATCCATGAGTCAGTGAACGAAACCCCAACTTGTTTACTTGAGTTTGACCCTCCTCTCTTCATCTCACAAAGTGGTGAGTGAGACTGAGCTATACTAAATAATCATAGTTTGCATGGTATGCAATGACTTACGATGAGTTGCTTGAAGGTGTTATCGACCTGGTGAATTGTCGGTTCTCTCAATAAACCATGGAGGGAGCACCCATCACCAAGTTGGCTTAAAAATCCAGTGCGTGAACTTGAATTCACTGATGTCGATGGTAACATAGTTCACTTACAAATCCAATTTGGTAAATGTGTCGCACCCATTCTATTTTGTACTTCCTTTGATTTTGTACTTCCTTTGGGCAATATACTGCTTTTTGGATTAACCTCCCATACTTATCGATAGTGGACAAGAACAATGTGCTCTCATGCTCTATCAAGTAACCAATAACTCCTACTAAGAAATTTGGTATAAATGGCCTTTGTCTCATTCCAAAACATTTTGCAACTCCAATGTTGATTTCTATTATCCACCAACAGTACAATAAAATTTGGTATAAAGATGGTTTGTTTGTCCTTTTCCAAGATGATAGTCTCCACTGGTGGTGGACTGAAGCATCAATGAGGCCATAGATTTTCATGATCCTATCATGATCTATGAATAGATCGCACATACACAACTATGCACCACACATCTAAAGGATGGGGTTTTGTCTTTATCTCCCAAATCTCATTGGAACGTCAAACTTTTAAGTACTTTTAAGTTATCCTAGTTAAAATGATATTCATAGCCAAGTATTCCATGGTATGAAACCCGTGAGTCTCCCATCCTTCAATCCTACCAGGCGTGGTGGAATCCATTGAGCTCAAAATAGTTCAATCACGTCGCTCACACAAAATTATCTTAAAGGGTCATCGCCAGATAAGAAAATATTAAATAAGTGGTTCTCAAAGCGGTTTTCAGTGAGATTTGTGCGTTAGCTTACATAGTGGGATGGAATTTCTCCCCACTTCAATTAGCCCCAATCGATGAAATCCATTCCTTCTGCAGGCATTGAGGAATAATGTCGCACAATAAATTTAATGATAGAAGAAATAATAATAAGTCAATTTTATTTTTATAATAATAGAAGATTATAAATATGAAAATCAATTCACTTATTCATGTAATAAAACAATTTATTTTACTTAACCTAATTTAGTTAACCATGAATTGAGAAAAGAAAATAAATGAAAAATAAATTTAAATGTATAAAATAATTAAAGTTCAACTTTAAAAAAACAAAAAAAATGATGAAGAGTTAATGCATAAAGTAATAATGATGTGTGATGTGGTTTTTAGACCAATTTATTAATGTAATTAAATGATGATCTTAACCATATTTGACTCTCAACTAATTTAATTAATTTATTAAGCTCAGGATTACAAAGAAGGAATCAACTAATTTAATTAATTGATTAAGCTAAGGATTACAAAGAAGGAATCAGCATAGCAATTTTAATGTTGGCCTAGGGGAAATTTGTGGAATAAAAATAAAAATAAGTCATCGTTATTTAAACTAAAATTAGAAAATAATGATAAAAAAACAATTAAAGAATATAATAATGGATCCTTGTAGAACGTTGAATCTTACCCATTTTGTGCATCTTGCATTACTCTTGTTGGTATAATTATTTAAGAAAATTCTATGAACGTTGTAATAGGATTGTTTATTGGGTGCAATAGAACACTCCACAAGTTTTAAAAAAAAGAAAAACACTTAAACGTGTTTACATATGAGAGAATCATAAATATCTATGTTAAATAAATTATTTATGATTAAGGATTTTAAGTTATCATCGAGATAACTTGTGAAATGTCCATGAATTGTTGTAATACCTTTGACATCACAAGAGAATAAGTGAATCTAGGAATGAATTATGATATCATAAATAGGGTTGAATGGAAATGAGGATACTAGTTAGTAAAATATTCATACTATAGTTGAGAACAAGTATTACGTATGAAGTGGTGATGAGTGGTATGATCGTAGTAACTATAATGGGTACAAAGAAAATTAATGAGTGTGAATGTTGGAGAAAAGATATGATTAGTTATAGATGAACCCATGGGGTTAGCATTGTGTGAGCATACCAACAAGCAAAAGGGATATGCCATGGTGTACGTTGTACCATTACTTTGATGTGAAATCAAATAGTAATCAATCTCAAATAAGCACTAAAGACATAATGAGTGAACCTATATAAGGTGAAAATAAGCAATATTATAAGTTAACGCATTAAGGTATTAGGAGTTAAGACCCAGTAAATAAATGGCTGATAATAAATGTAAAAGACAAAGTATAAAGAAGAAATTTTTAAAATAACCATCTTGTTTATATAAATCTAGGAGTCAGTATAGAAAAAATTGAGTAATAAGTATACAAATGTAATGTGGTAATTAGAAGGGATAGCAAAAGTATTTATGCACATGCAAGGAGCATAATATCTATTAATTACAAATAGACTGAATATAAATTAATAACAATAACAATATACACACACACACACAGAGAGAGAGAGAGAGAGAGAGAGAGAGAGAGAGAGAGAGCCTAAGTATGAAATGAATAGTGTGCCATATAATATATTAAGTAATTTAAACATTAAAAGTATTAAAGATACATTTTGATGAGCATTAAAAGGAGTGGTGCAATACAATGGTTAGTTGTGTAATTAGTAAGTGACTAAGAGGTGTGAAAGTGATGATGATATCAATGGGAAAATATAGGTGATAAGTAAAGTAGATTGAATCCAATATGTTTTAATGACACATAATTACCATAAGAGTGTTAGTGATAAACGACTGGGACAAAAAGGAGAATTGTTTAAGGACTAATAATAGGAATTAGTATAGAAAGATATGAACATATAAATGGCATTCCGATCTTGTCGTGGAAAAATAATATGACAAGCATGGGATCTAACAATTAAACTTTGTAGTACATAAAGTGTGTCCCATTATTAAAATGACCAAGAAATAACTAGCAATTGTAAGTATTTTATGTATAATGCGCCATTCATGGTGTAATAGTTCCTATTTAAAGGAGAATTTATTGATAAATGGGAGTTGATTAATAAACATTGTTATTCAAGTTATTACAAATGGTAGACCACTGTCAATATGGATCCTAATTGAAAAAAAAAAAAAAAATTTATGAGAACATAAGTGGTATAAATTAGAGAGACATTCAATAAAGCTAGCATTTCATAAATAAGCCAAAAAAAAATCAAAAGACCCAAGAATCAAAAGAAATGATATTTGGGGAGTAACATATTCTTATGAGTCACAATTGCAACAAGACTATATAACTTTTTTTCTAACTATATAAATTGTTGTAGATAAGAGTCTAGTAAGGATTAATGAACCATGATGCATGTTACAAATGGGGATGCTTGAGGAGGTCATAAGTAGTTACCAAGATATGATTTCCAGATGTAATTTAAGAGCATATATTAGGTGATAAAAGAAGTAAAATTGTAAAATAACATTGACAGGATGATCAAGTAAAGGTCCAAGTGGGACTACTATAACCAATGAATTCTAGTAGCAAGACACATATATTATGCATAATAATACCTTTTTACAATCATGCATAACAATATCTTCGGGACGAGGTTTCCTGAAGGGTGAGTATATGTAATGCCCCATATTGTGACTAGACATATTTTTAGATAGACATGGTGCATTTTATTTTTCTCAGTATATGTTGGACTCAGTTCGACTGAGTAAAACGTATTTATGACATGATAGACATGATCATATGTTGCTACTATGTTTACTATGTTACTATATTGATGTTGATGTTGATGTAATTGTAATTTCGGAATGTATTCACTTGTATTTCTTATGTATTGTAACCTGATGTTTATTTCGGGATGTATTTGTAATGTACTTGAGTCATGTCATGCCTCGAGGTTCCTATCATGAGTTTCTATAATGTAAACAAGTCATGTCAAGTCAAGGTGGGTAACCCTCCTATAGTCTAAGGGTTAAAGTCCCCGCAGTTCCAGGGCACTAGGGTTATTAGACTCACCTAATGAAGTCAGCCCTAGTTGGGTTTAGTTAAGTTGGAAATTAGTATATATAGAGAGCTAGCCTCTCTATTTATCACACACTCATCCACACTCAGTTGTAGCGCATAGCTGAGGAAGAGAAAGACACTGGGGCAAGGAATAAAGAGGTTACTGTTGTCGGGAGATCATCTTACTGTTTTGGGTTTCACTTTTGGTGCTGATTCTATCTTTGAGGAAGTTGCGGGGTTTTCTCCATTTATGGTTTCCCCGAGGAAAAACACTGTGTTCATTGTCTCTTGTGTTTGATTATTGTGCTTGTTGTTCTCTCAGTTAAAGATCCTAATGAAATGCTAGCTTAATGTTAAAAATATAACATGGTATCAGAGCTAACCTGAGAAGAAGACACTGTGCAGCTGCGGGAACTAGGGCTTCCTACTTTGTGGATATCTCTCTCTATATTTTCAGCAAAAGAAGGGTGGAATAACTCTCCTCCCTAGGGTGCATCTTTCTGTTGAAGCAGAATCAAATTCTGAGGTTTTTCAGTTTTGGACCCAACACTGCTGCCAGAAATTAGGTCTTTTCACAGAAGTGGAATTTTTCAGTGAGCCTGGGCCTGGATTGATCTCCTCCCCAAAATCAAACTTAGGGATCAAATTCAAAGCATTTGGTTGGACAAAACTCTAGAAAAGAAAAACCCTAATCTGCTCCTCAACCAGCACTACAGAATTTTAGCTTCATATCCAGATCCGACATCTTGACCTGGTAAGATCTAAATATTTTGTATTTCCATTTGAGGTTCTCAGTTAAGATGTCTCATCATACCAAGCTTGATGAAAATCTTGAGGGAGACGATAACTTCTGAGCCTGGAAGTATAGGATCTCCCTGGTCCTGGAAGAAAATGAGTTGGACTCCTATATTAGTGAGGAGGTTCTAGTTCCAAAGGGAGATGAGGCCAAGGCCTTACATAAGAAGAAGTTGGTTATGGCAAAGAGGATCATTGCTGATTCTATCAAGGATCACCTCATACCACAGGTGTCCTCCCTCAAGACACCTAAAGCCATGTTTGATGCCCTAACCAAACTGTTTGAAGGGAAGAAGATCAATAGAAAGATGACTCTAAGGAACCAGTTGAAGAATGTAAAGATCCATAATGAGGAGACCATCCAGTCATACTTCACAAGGGTCTCCCAGATAAAAGAACAGTTGGAAGCAGTAGATGAAGAAGTGGAGAATGCAGAAATTGTGATGACAACCTTGAATGGCCTCCCTAGGTCATGGGATTCTTTCATCCAAGGAATCTGTGCTAGAAAGAAGTTACTCAAGTTCAGTGGACTGTGGGAAGAATGTTCACAAGAAGAAGCTTGAGAAGAAAAGATGGGAAGTGAAGATCAAGCTCTCACAATACACTCCAGGAAAGGAAGAAGGGAAAACCATCATCACTAAGGTCAACATTCTCATCAAATCCTGTAAGCAGGGATCCATCCAAACTCAGATGTTATACATGTGATGAAATAGGACACTTTGCTAGAAATTGTCCCATGAATAAGAATGGATCCAAGAAGAAGAACTCCAAAAGAAGACATCATGCTCACACTGTTGAGGATGATGATCCTCCCAGGAAGAGAGTAAAACAAGAAAGTGAAGACTCTTCAAGTGAAGATGAATATGTTCTGATCTCCGCTCTCACGGGAACTGTCACTCATGGAAGCAAAGATTGGCTTATTGACAGTGGGGCTTCCAAACACATGATAGGTTTCAACGAATCCTTTGAGAAACTATCCGAACATAATTCACCCCATAAGGTGAAACTTGGGGATGACTACCAATATCCCATAAAAGGTAGTGGTGAATCCTCCTACAAACTAGACTCAGGAAAGTATATGAAAATGAAGGATGTCTTGTTTGTACCAGGAGTAAAGAAGAATCTTCTATCCATATCGGCACTGGATACAAAAGGCATGAACATTGCATTTGTAGATGGACAAGTCCTCATGTGGTCAGGAGGAAAGACTATTGACGATGCAATAGTAATTGGAGAATAAGAAGGAGGATTATACAAATTGAAGGGCCATCTAGAACAAGCTTTGTTCCATGACACAGTAGAGCCAAATGAACTTTGGCACAAAAGGCTTACACATGTGCATTATAGAGCACTACCACTTGCAAGAAAAGTTGTTGAAGGTCTTCCAGAAATTCAAGCAAAACATGAAGGTGTATGCAAAGGATGTGTGAAAGGAAAGAATACAAAGAATACATTTCCAAGTAGCAAGAGAAAAACAAAAGGAATCTTGGAAATCATCCACTCCGATGTATGCGTACCAATGTCATCAAGTTCACTAGGTGGGCATGTATACTATGTTTATTTCATTGATGATTTTTCTAGGAAGACATGGATTTAATTCATGAAGAACAAAGATGAAGTTTTCAGCAAGTTCAAGGAATTCAAAGCCTTGATTGAGAACCATACAGAAAAGAAGATCAAGACCTTTTGATCAGAATGGCAGAGAATTCACATCAAATGAATTCAAAGACTTATGCAAAGAATAAGGGATTAAGAGGGAGTTATCCACTCCATATAATCCACAACAGAATAGGGTTGCAGAAAGGAAGAATAGAACTATCATGGAAGCTGGAATAGAAATGCTTCATGATCAGGATCATCCCATGCATCTATGGGTAGAAGATGCTAGAACAACGGTGTATGTATAGAACCGTACTCCACATAGAGTACTCGAGAACAAGACACCTGAAGAATTCTTTTCCAGCAAGAAACCAGAAGTCAGCCATCTTAGAATATTCAGCTGTCTAGTATACATATACATTCCAAAAGAGAAGAGAACAAAATTAGATCCATCAAGAAAGAAGGGTATATTTGTGGGATACTCTGAAAGCTTGAAGGCTTACAGAATATACTTCCTAGGATTCAAGAAGATCAACATCAGTAGGGATGTAACATTTGATGAAAAGACAGCTTACAACAAATCCAGAAAGATACCTGTTGAAGAACTTGAAGAAGCAGAAGCACCCATAATTCATGATACAACCATGAACAAAGAAATTCAAGAAGAAGATCGAGAATTTGAAGAACCACAAAGACCTGTAGATCCACCTCAGGAGAAGAATCCTCACAAGAGGAAACTTGCTTGGGTATGAGAAATTATCCAAGGTGTGGAAAGATATGGGGCTCCAGAAAAGAATCACAGAGAAATTATCCAAGGTGTGGAAAGATATGGGGCTCCAGAAGTATTTTATGTATAATGCGCCATTCATGGTGTAATAGTTCTATTTAAAGGAGAATTTATTGATAAATGGGAGTTGATTAATAAACATTGTTATTCAAGTTATTACAAATGGTAGACCACTGTCAATATGGATCCTAATTGAAAAAAAAAATAAAAAAATTATGAGAACATAAGTGGTATAAATTCGAGAGACATTCAATAAAGCTAGCATTTCATAAATAAGCCAAAAAAAAATCAAAAGACCCAAGAATCAAAAGAAATGATATTTGGGGAGTAATATATTCTTATGAGTCACAATAGCAACAAGACTATATAACTTTTTTTCTAACTATATAAATTGTTGTAGATAAGAGTCTAGTAAGGATTAATGAACCATGATGCATGTTACAAATGGGGATGCTTGAGGAGGTCATAAGTAGTTACCAAGATATGATTTCCAGATGTAATTTAAGAGCATATATTAGGTGATAAAAGAAGTAAAATTTTAAAATAACATTAATAGGATGATTAAGTAAAGGTCCAAGTGGGACTACTATAACCAATGAATTCTAGTAGCAAGACACATATATTATGCATAATAATACCTTTTTACAATCATGCATAACAATATCTTCAGGACGAGGTTTCCTGAAGGGTGAGTATATGTAATGCCCCATATTGTGACTAGACATATTTTTAGATAGACATGGTGCATTTTATTTTTCTCAGTATATGTTGCACTCAGTTCGACTGAGTAAAACATATTTATGACATGATAGACATGATCATATGTTGCTACTATGTTTACTATGTTACTATAGTGATGTTGATGTTGATGTAATTGTAATTTCGGAATGTATTCACTTGTATTTCTTATGTATTGTAACCTGATGTTTATTCCGGGATGTACTTGTAATGTACTTGAGTCATGTCATGCCTCGAGGTTCCTATCAGGAGTTTCTATAATGTAAACAAGTCATGTCAAGTCAAGGTGGGTAACCCTCCTATAGTCTAAGGGTTAAAGTCCCCGCAGTTCCGGGGCACTAGGGTTATTAGACTCACCTAATGAAGTCAGCCCTAGTTGGGTTTAGTCAAGTTGGAAATTAGTATATATAGAGAGCTAGCCTCTCTATTTATCACACACTCATCCACACTCAGTTGTAGTGCATAGTTGAGGAAGAGAAAGACACTGGGGCAAGGAAGAAAGAGGTTACTGTTGTCGGGAGATCATCTTACTGTTTTGGGTTTCACTTTTGGTGCTGATTCTATCTTTGAGGAAGTTGCGGGGTTTTCTCCATTTATGGCTTCCCCGAGGAAAAACACTGTGTTCATTGTCTCTTGTGTTTGATTATTGTGCTTGTTGTTCTCTCAGTTAAAGATCCTAATGAAATGCTAGCTTAATGTTAAAAATATAACATGGTATCAGAGCTAACCTGAGAAGAAGACACTGTGCAGCTGTGGGAGCTAGGGCTTCCTACTTTATGGATCTCTCTCTATATATTTTCAACAAAAGAAGGGTGGAATAACTCTCCTCCCTAGGGTGCATCTTTCTGTTGAAGCATAATCAAATTCTGAGGTTTTTCAGTTTTGGACCCAACACTGCTGCCAGAAATTAGGGCTTTTCATAGAAGTGGAATTTTTCAGTGAGCTCGGGCCTGGATTGATCTCCTCCCCAAAATAAAAGTTAGGGATCAAATTCAAAGCATTTGGTTGGACAAAACTCCAGAAAAGCAAAACCCTAATATGCTCCTCAACCAGCACTACAGAATTTTAGCTCCATATCCAGATCCGACATCTTGACCTGGTAAGATCTAAATCTTTTGTATTTCCATTTGAGGTTCTCAGTTAAGATGTCTCATCATACCAAGCTTGATGAAAATCTTGAGGGAGATGATAAATTCTGAGCCTGGAAGTATAGGATCTCCTGGTCCTGGAAGAAAATGAGTTGGACACCTATATTAGTGAGGAGGTTCTAGTTCCAAAGGGAGATGAGGCCAAGGCCTTACATAAGAAGAAGTTGGTTATGGAAAAGAGGATCATTGCTGATTCTATCAAGGATCACCTCATACCACAGGTGTCCTCCCTCAAGACACCTAAAGCCATGTTTGATTCCCTAACCAAACTGTTTGAAGGGAAGAACATCAATCGAAAGATGACTCTAAGGAACCAGTTGAAGAATGTAAAGATCCATAATGAGGAGACCATCCAGTCATACTTCACAAGGGTCTCCCAGATAAAAGAACAGTTGGAAGCAATAGATGAAGAAGTGGAGAATGCAGAAATTGTGATGACAACCTTGAATGGCCTCCCTAGGTCATGGGATTCTTTCATCCAAGGAATCTATGCTAGAAATAAGTTACTCAAGTTCAGTGGACTGTGGGAAGAATGTTCACAAGAAGAAGCTCGAGAAGAAAAGATGGGAAGTGAAGATCAAGCTCTCACAATACACTCTGGGAAAGGAAGAAGGGAAAATCATCATCACCAAGGTCAACATTCTCATCAAATCCTGTAAGAAGGGATCCATCCAAACTCAGATGTTATACATGTGATGAAATAGGACACTTTGCTAGAAATTGTCCCATGAATAAGAATGGATCTAAGAAGAAGAACTCCAAAAGAAGACATCATGCTCACACTGTTGAGGATGATGATCCTCCCAGGAAGAGAGTAAAACAAGAAAGTGAAGACTCTTCAAGTGAAGATGAATATGTTCTGATCTCCGCTCTCACGGGAACTGTCACTCATGGAAGCAAAGATTGGCTTATTGACAGTGGGGCTTCCAAACACATGATAGGTTTCAAGGAATCCTTTGAGAAACTATCCGAACATAATTCACCCCATAAGGTGAAACTTGGGGATGACTACCAATATCCCATAAAAGGTAGTGGTGAATCCTCCTACAAACTAGACTCGGGAAAGTATATGAAAATGAAGGATGTCTTGTTTGTACCAGGAGTAAAGAAGAATCTTCTATCCATATCGGCACTGGATACAAAAGGCATGAATGTTGCATTTGTAGATGGACAAGTCCTCATGTGGTCAAGAGGAAAGACTATTGACGATGCAATAGTAATTGGAGAATAAGAAGGAGGATTATACAAATTGAAGGGCCATCTAGAACAAGCTTTGGTCCATGACACAGTAGAGCCAAATGAACTTTGGCACAGAAGGCTTGCACATGTGCATTATAGAGCACTACCACTTGCAAGAAAAGTTGTTGAAGGTCTTCCAGAAATTCAAGAAAAACATGAAGGCATATGCAAAGGATGTGTGAAAGGAAAGAATACAAAGAATACATTTCCAAGTAGCAAGAGAAAAACAAAAGGAATCTTGGAAATCATCCACTCCGATGTATGCGGACCAATGTCATCAAGTTCACTAGGTGGGCATGTATACTATGTTTATTTCATTGATGATTTTTCTAGGAAGACATGGATTTACTTCATGAAGAACAAAGATGAAGTTTTCAGCAAGTTCAAGGAATTCAAAGCCTTGATTGAGAACCATACAGAAAAGAAGATCAATACCTTTCGATCAGAATGGCGGAGAATTCACATCAAATGAATTCAAAGACTTATGCAAAGAATAAGGGATTAAGAGGGAGTTATCCACTCCATATAATCCACAACAGAATAGGGTTGCAGAAAGGAAGAATAGAACTATCATGGAAGCTGGAATAGCAATGCTTCATGATTAGGATCATCCCATGCATCTATGGGTAGAAGATGCTAGAACAGCAGTGTATGTATAGAACTGTACTCCACATAGAGTACTCGAGAACAAGACACCTGAAGAAGTCTTTTCCAGCAAGAAACCAAAACCATCTTAGAATATTCAGCTGTCTAGTATACATATACATTCCAAAAGAGAAGAGAACAAAACTAGATCCATCAAGAAAGAAGGGTATATTTGTGGGATACTCTGAAAGCTCAAAGGCTTACAGAATATACTTCCCAGGATTCAAGAAGATCAACATCAGCAGGGATGTAACATTTGATGAAAAGACAGCTTACAACAAATCCAGAAAGATACCTGCTGAAGAACTTGAAGAAGCAGAAGCACCCATAATTCATGATACAACCATGAACAAAGAAATTCAAGAATAAGATCGAGAATTTGAAGAACCACAAAGACCTGTAGATCCACCTCAGGAGAAGAATCCTCACAAGAGGAAACTTTCTTGGGTATGAGAAATTATCCAAGGTGTGGGAAGATATGGGGCTCCAGAAGAGAATCACAGAGAAAGAAAGAGAACTAGATCCTGCTCCGGATATGTAGCTTTACTATGTGACTTTATCAATGAAGAGCCTTCCAATTATGAAGAAGCGGTAGAACTGAAAGAATGGAAGGATGCTATGATCGAAGAGTATCAATCGATCATGAAGAATGATGTTTGGGATGTTGTCCCAAGACCAGAAGGGAAGTCGGTTGTAACTTCCAAATGGATCTACAAGATCAAGCATGCTGCAGGTGGTAGCATAGAGAAATATAAGGCAAGTTTCGTGGCTCGTAGTTTCTCACAGAAAGAAGGAATAGACTATGAAGAAACCTTTGCACCCGTATCCAGATACACTTCCATCAAATCAGTACTTTCTCTAGCTGCAGTGATGAAATGGAAGATACACCAAATGGATGTCAAGACTGCTTTCTTGAATGGTGTAGTGGAAGAGGAAGTGTATGTAGAACAACCACTTGGTTTTGAGACACATGACAGGAAGTCTCATGTGTGTAGATTGAAGAAAGCCTTGTACGGTTTGAAACAGGCATCTAGGACATGGTACGACAGAATTGACAGCTTTCTATCTAGTTTGGGCTTTACCAAGAGTAAAGCAGATTCCAACCTTTACTACAAGGGTGAAGATGGCAACCCAGTGATGCTCCTACTGTGTGTAGATGATCTATTTGTAACAAGTGTGGATGGGTTGATTACCGATACAAAGAGAAATATTGTTGTCGAGTTCGAAATGAAGGACTTGGGTATGATGCATTATTTTCTAGGTATGGAGGTGTGGCAGAATGCGGATGGAATCTCCCTTGGACAAGGGAAGTATGCAGTAGATATCTTGAAGAGGTTTGGGATGATGGACTGTAAGGCCATGATCACACCTATGGCATCAAACCTGAAGCTATTGAGTGATGCTTCATCACAGACGATTGATGCTACGAAGTATCGTTAGATGATTGGGTCCTTGATGTACCTAATGAATACAAGACCAAACATTTTCTTTGCCGTGAACACCTTGAGTTAGTTCTTGACAGATCCAAGACATGTTCACTTGATTTCTACAAAGCATATTCTGAGGTACCTGAGGGGTACAATTGATTATGGTCTCAAGTATGAGGCGAATCAGAAGATTAACCTGGAAGGTTATGTTGATTCATATTGGGCAAGTAGTGCCATCGATAAGAAGAGCACTTTAGGGTGTTGTTTTAGCATGGGATCAGGTGTGATCTCTTTGTTTAGCAGGAAGCAATCCTGTGTGGCACTGAGTACAATTGAAGCAGAGTATTTTGCAGCTTGTTTAGATAGTTGTGAGGCAGTATGGTTGCGGAAGCTACTATCTGATTTATTTGATCTCCAGATGGATGCTACTTGTATACATTGTGACAACCAGAGTTGCGTGAAGTTGTCAGAGAATCCAGTGTTCCATGACAAGTCGAAGCATATTGAGATCAAGTATCACTATATTAGGTATATGGTGTAGAGGGGAGCAGTGAAGCTCCAGTATGTTGTGACGGAGGAACAAATAACTGATGTGTTGACAAAGTCGTTAGCTAGGGTGAAGTTCGAGTACTTCAGGGAGAAGCTTGGTGTTCTCCAGATCGAGGTTTCCTCCAAAGGTAAATGATGAGACCTAGAGCCATTCTGACATGGTGAGAGGATTGGTTCCTTCCATGGTTAGATGTAGGGGCTGAGCCATTCTGTCATGGTGAGAGGATTGGTTGCTTCGATGTCAGATGTGAGTGCTGAGCCATTCTGATGTGACTATAGGATTGGTTCCTACATGATCAAAAGTAAGCGCTGTATGCCATTCTTAGAATGGAGGCGCCTGGTCAATTACCAGGTAGCTCAGTCTGGGACTAGGGGCCATTCTGATATGACTGTAGGATTGGTTCCTACAAGATCAGATGTGAGTGCACGCACTTCTGACATTGGTTGTCAGATGTAAGTGCAAAGCCCTTTCGGCATGAAGGATTGGTTCCTTGCATGGTCAAATATAAGTGTTGAGCCTTTCTGACATTGGTTGTCAGATGTAAGTGTAGAGCCTTTCGGCATGGAGGATTGGTTCCTCGCATGGTCGAGTGTAAGTGCTGAGCCTTTCTGACATTGGTTGACGGATGTGAGTGCTGGGCCTTTCTGACAAGGCTGTGGGAGGTGTTCCCACATGGTCAGATGTGAGTGTTGGGCGTGCCTTTATTATATGATTATAGGATTGGTTCCTACATGATTAGATATAAGTGCTGGACGGGCCATTCTGAATTAGGGTCATATATAAGTGTTGAAGAAGACCTACATGGAGGCCAAGCCTACAACCAACATGAAAAAGGGATGGCTCTATAGAACTTCCTGTGATGAGTAGAATCATGAGATAACACCCGTGAAGATCCAGTGATGACGATCCAGCAGAGATGATCCAGATCGAGGGATGATCCAGATCCAGAGATGATCCAAATCGAGGGATGATCCAGATCCAGTGATGATGATCCAGATCTAGTGATGATACAGATCCAGGTGAAGGTGACTTGAAGATAGAGATGACTTGAAGGTGAAGATGACGAAGACTCAATGATGATCCAAATGATACAGAGAAGAAGACTTGTGCAAATCAATTGTGTCGAGAGAATACCTTCCTATTTAAGAGGGAGTGTTGATGTAATTATAACTTAGGAATGTATTCACTTGTATTTCTTATGTATTGTAACCCGATGTTTATTCTAGGATGTATTTGTAATGTACTTGAGTCATGTCATGCCCCGAGGTTCCTATCGGGAGTTTCTATAATGTAAACAAGTCATGTCAAGTCAAGGTGGGTAACCCTCCTATTGTCTAAGGGTTAAAGTCCCTGCAGTTTCGGGGCACTAGGGTTATTAAACTCACCTAGTGAAGTCGACCCTAGTTGGGTTTATTCAAGTCAAAAATTAGTATAAATAGAGAGCTAGCCTCTCTATTTATCACACACTCATCCACACTCAATTGTAGTGCATAGTTGAGGAAGAGAAAGACACCGGGGCAAGGAAGAAAGAGGTTACTGCTCTCGGGAGATCATCTTACTGTTTTGGGTTTCACTTTTGGTGTTGATTCTATCTCTAAGGAAGTTGTGGGGTTTTCTCCATTTATGGTTTCCCTAAGGAAAAACACTGTGTTCATTGTCTTTTGTGTTTGATTGCTGTGCTTGTTGTTCTCTCAGTTAAAGATCCTAATGAAATGCTAGCTTAATGTTAAAAATATAATAGTTGATACATTGATTATGATGTTATCATTATGTTTGTGAGGTTACTATGTTATAGTTATCATGAGATTCCTTTATTCATAACGAAAGTGTATGTTTAATTGTCATCCTTGATAAAATGTGATATATATTATCTGGCACGTGGATACCAACCCATGATGTGATCCATTTAATGACTCTATGCGATGAAAGGAAATGATGTTGATAATATGCACCAACTAATGATTGAATGAAGATATTGTTATGAATGTATGTTTTCAAAGTACTAATCCACAGAACACATGGGCTATGTAATAATTGGATACTTTATATGAAGTGTGGTATAGTACCTATTTTTGCAGAAGATCCTTGTTTACAAAAGTTGATGATACGATGACACAAACCAATAATCTCAATAGGAGCACAGTATGGTTTTTGATAGGGTATTTTATGTAGTGCACTGCCTACCAAGCAGAGCACTTCGTCCATTTCTCCATGTTGTTTTGTATGTTAAGCTCATTTTGAGCTCATTTATAATAAAATCAAGATATTTTAATCATATTTACAGGTTTATATTCATGTATGTTCTCCTAGTTTTGTAAACAAATTAATGCAGAAATATGAACTTGTAAACAAATAATTCTAGAAATGCGAACTGTACATATGTAATAAACTAAAAATGTGAATTGTACATACTTAATAAACTTCAAGAATTTTCGTAAACTAGTTAGAAATACCCTTGTAGGAAGCATGAATTTAGTATGTAAATAATTAACTTTGATAGTGAAATACCTCGCGCCAACGTTTGTAGTAGATCCATCATGTTGGGAAGAGCATGTTGGAACAGAGGCTCCTCGAGCTTTCATTTATCTTCCCATCCAAGCCTTTGTTTACAAAAGAATGATGGACCACCCTTCTGACCAGCTCTCATCATGTGCTGGCCCATGTGTTGGCCCTAGGAAACACATGGGTTTCCTAGCCCCCGAGCACACAAAACAATAATACCGAGAGCAACTTCCTTTCCCTTCTATATTTTTCTTCATTTCCAACCATTTCTCAGTCCTTGATTTTCTCCCCTCCTCAAGTTTTCCCTCCTTTTCCACTCATACACAGTATAATTTCCCAAATAAAACCAACTCTTTCCCACCCCCCCCACAACCCAAATCTCTCTATGAGGTCTCTCCTAAATACCCATTTTCCTCCTTGCTTCTAGCTTACTCCACCTCCTTTTTCCCAAACACTACATTCACCTCCTCCTTAAGTTTTCGATGCCAGTAAATTATTATAATCATGAATATACATTTATTCATTCACTTGTCCTTATCTCGAGCATCCCCATAGTTAATGTTATTTATGTTGAATTGAATAAGTTGGTGGTTTAGCATTTAATTATTCTTGGAATGTTCACTATGTGTCCCTCACAAGATGGTGGTTTAATGGCTATTCCTTTTCAAATCAATTATGTTGAATATAATAGCAATTTAGTAATTATCTTGTGTACAGGTGGGTATCTTAGTTGTCTTACTTGATCTGGAATTTGATGTTAGTAATCACATTAAGAAGTATAATTATAAAAGCAATCATGTCATATCTTGATGGTCGTGTTTTAGTATACATGTTTAACCTACACAGAATGATTTGGTTTATTTGATTAATAATTTGTTTTACTCAAGTTATTTCCACTTTGGTTTAATTAAAAAATAGACTAGGGCATTAATAAATAATAATAATAATAAATAATAATAATACCATTAATAAAAATTATAAATAAAGACATTTTATAGTATTTGTTTTTTCTAATGACAATTATCATAGGAATCGACATTTTAGCTTTGGATTTATAATTAAAGCACCCTTAAGAGTCTAAACAACCCTCGCAAATTTTCTAATATATATGAACAATGTTTAAGTCCACTCAAGACAACTTGCTGATGATAATTATAATTGACGACACTTGATCAATTACTTATTACAATTTTCACCTATCATTAATGAATACGTTAATTGACTTGTTTCACACATATCCAATAACTTAACATTCATTTTTTTCATTAACATATTTACCTAATGACAACCTATACCATTTTTCACCATGTTAAGTATTTGTATATTCACATTGGTATACATGTGCAAAGTGTGCATGTGTGGCCAGTGATTGCATAGATCATACACGTACTAGAAGAAAACATCATATATGTGTGTGTGTGTGTGTGTGTGTGTGTACATACATACATATATATATATATATGTGTGTGTGTGTGTGTGTGTGTGTGTGTGTGAAAAAATAATAATGATCCACATTGATATAGCATTCATGGATTCAAGACATAAAAATCGCCAATATCTAACAAGGTTAACATACAAACGCGTAATCTTTTCAACATCATCAATCATTAATTATTAACCAATTAAGTTATAACATCATTATATTTTTAGCTTCATTACTCAATCAATTATTTTCAAGGAAGAGACACCTACTACTGCTAATCTTGATATCGTAGATCCCCTTGACCCCAAACAGTACTAGCTATCATATCCTCCCATCCTAACCTACAATCACACCATCCCTATCCTTCCTCTGCTAGTATAGAAGTGGATGTCGGTTTCACCGACCTGACCACATAACAACCTGAGAGCGATAGCGTCAGATGAACAACGGAGCTAGCCTCTCCTAGCAGGAATCCGACCGTCATCATCATAACAACTTGGGGACTGTGTCTGAGTACGACCCTCCTACAACCTTGGGTATTATAAAAACATAGGGTGGAACACATCCATCCCTCTCAACATGTTGGATCTATACCCTATCAAAAACCGTACTGTGCTGCTATCGAGATTATTGGTCTGTGTCATCATATCATCAACTTTTGTAAACAAGGCTCTTCTGCAAAAATAGGTACTATACCACACTTCATATAAGGTATTCAGTTATTACATAGCCCATGTGTCCCAGGGATTAGTACTTTGAAAACATACATCCATAACAACATCTCCATTCAATCATTAGTTGGTGCATATTACCAACATCATTTCCTTTCATCGCATAGAGTCATTAAATTGATCACATCATGGGTTGGTATCCATGTACCGCATCATATATATCACATTTTATCAAGGATGACAAATAAACATACACTATTGTTATGAATAAAAGAATCTCATGATAAATATAGCATAGTAACATCACAAACATAATCATAACATCATAATCAATGTATCAACATCAATATAGTAACATATTAAACATAGTAGCAACATCAGATCATGCCTATGATGTCATAAATATGGTTTATTCAGTCAAACTGAGTCCAACATATACTGAGAAAAATAAAATGTAGCATGTCTATGTGAAAATATGTCTAGTCACAATATGGAGCATTACAAAATACTTTTGACCCTATAGTTTTCCAAAGCACATATTACAAGGTAGTTAAGGTATAAACCTTAGCATATTAAATACATACCCCAAAGTTTATAAACATGCAAAGAATTAACCTCTTAAGAAACTTACGAACATAGGATATAGGTGTAGTTAGGACTAAGACTTTAGTCCTCCTTTCACTGGCTATGAACATGATAATTTAGTATAGATGCAGTGGTGTTCGATGTTTTTATTCTCCATGATCATAGACAAAGTTCACCACCAGAATAACCTGCACAAGATTAGGATCCTGCATTAGTTCGCAATGAACTAAGTAATCCACTTAAGGTAGCAGGAATCCTTACCTTTTTGAGTGGACCCTCAAGAGATAAACCCCACCACTCCACCCCTTGACATATGAAGGCAAGTCAATCTTCTTAATGGATAAAACCATATGACCATAAACGAAAATTAAGATGTATAAATAAGAAGTAAAGTGTAACCTATCAACCATCAAAAAATGTCCACATATAGTAGAGAGACATAGTAACCAAACAAACCAGTATAAGTAATATAGTAGCATCACAAAAACACATCATCATCCAAGAGCAAATCTAGTAGAGGAAAAGAAACTTACGACACTTAGCTTTAGTACACAACCAAGTATTATTCCGTAGAAGTTTATACAATGTCCTTGGATTGTAGTGCTTTATTAGCCTAGAATTTTTTTATTTTATTTTACAATTTTTAGGGATATTACAAGTGGTATGAGAGCCCAAATTCAAACACAAAGAGACCTAATGGGTGTCATCAAAAATTCATTACAGAAAATAAATTACATTTGAAATTGTGTTAACTAACAGGAAATTATTTGTTATTAAAAATTTTACATTTTAGAATTCAAAGAACAGCTCATACATTAGAGGAAATTTCAACTCAAAATAGGCGTCCTAAGGAAAATTAATAATAAAATAATATTTATTAATTTTGGAGGAAGGCAAGAAAAAAACTACTTTTTTGTTCCTATTTTCAACATATCTCCCTATGTTTTTACTCAAATTTCGATCATGAGAGCTCATTGGATACATAATTAAATTCCGCATCCAACAAGTACCCACTCTACATACTTTTGATGGGCCCCGCTACCCCCAAAACAAGAAATACTTGAAGAAACATGATGTTGACATCATCATCACATTTTTTTAGGTATTTCTTGTTTTTGGGGTAGCGAGGCCCATCAAAAGTATGCCTAGTGGGTACTCATTGGATGTGGAATTTAAGTCTGTATCCAATGAGCTCTCACGATCAAAAATTGAGTAAAAACACAAGGAGATATGTCGAACATAAGAACAAACAAAGTAGGTTTTTTTATGATACATATCCCCAAATTTATATTAAAAAATTGTTTAAGAGGTGCTCCCTTTTTTAATTTTAATGAATTTTGATTGGCTAATACATGATGACATGGAATTTGTATTATTTTTGGAAGGACTATTTTGAATTGAAATTTCCTCTAATGTCATGAACATGGAAGAAGACTACAAACGGCAAGGGAAACTGAACTCCCCCACACGGGAAGAAGAATTGGTTGTTGAATTAAATTCTGATATATTGAAAACCATTAAAAGTATGCAAGTATACTTGTAGAGTTTCAGAGATGATAATATGCATGAAAGATAAGATCAGCAAGAAAATAATGAAGCTTTACTATGGAACATGACGGGAGGAATCCCGCATGGACATCCTACTCATTCAACCAACAAATTCAAGAAGCATTTTTATCATAAACAGGTTAGAATCCCAAAAGAAGAAGGAAAAACATAACACAAACATGAACCTCTAGAAATAGATTATCATAGTCTTTCTAGTGATAATTCCCTTTCTACTTGTTGAAAGAAACAGAGAAATTATGAACACCTTACAAGAGATTTCACAACGATAAAATTCCCAACCTATGAAGGAGAGATTAACATACAAGATGTAGAAGTTGAGAGAGAGCAACACATCAAGGACTTTCCATTTCTCGTAGAATTTACGGATGTATTTCCTAAAGAAATACTTGGATTACCATTGAAACGAGACTTAGAATTTTCCATGAAACTGATAGCAGGGTCAGTTTCATCTTCAAAATCCCCATACCACATTAGCGCACCAGAGTTGGTGGATCTCATGTTGCAGTTGCAGGAATTGATTGAGAAGGGTTATATCTGACCTAATGGGTCCCCTTAGGGTGAATTTTTACTTTTCCTAAAGAAGAAAGTTGGTATGATGCAGATGTGCATCTATTACCGCCAACTTAACAAGATTACCATCAAGAACCGTTACCCACTCCCTATGATCAATGATTTGTTCGATCAAGTTGGAGGAGAGAATATATTTTCAAAGATCGTCCTGCGATCCAGATACCATCACGTACTAATCCATGATGAAGATATTCATAAAACTTCCTTTCATACGTGATACAACCACTACGAGTTTGTAGTAATGCCATTCAGTTTGACCAATGCACCTGCAACTTTTGTGTGTGTGATGAACAATATATTCAATAAATACCTCGATAAATTTGTATTGGTCTTTATAGACGATATCCTAGATTAAAGAGGAACATGAGGAACATATCTGCACAGTATTATAGGTGTTTCAGGAAACCATCTTTACGCTAAGTTTAGTAAATGCAATTTTTACAAAGCATAGATACAGTACTTAGGTTACATCATCTCCGAGAAAGTGATAGTCGTGGACCTGGAAAATATTAAAGCCATAAAATATTGTCCTACCTGTACCTGTGTCACAGACATTAGGTCATTTTTAGGATTAGCCGGTTACTATCAAAATTTTATATAGAAATTTTCAAGGATTTCTTGTCCCATGACTGCTTTGCAAAAGAAAAAAACAAGTTTTTATGGAAGACCAAGTGCGAGGAAATTTTTTAGAAGCTTAAACAACTTTTGATCATTGCATCGATACTACGAATTGTGGATTGCAATGGGGGTTTTTTGTCTACATGGATCTGAGCAAGGAAGGACTTGTAGGAGTCCTCTTGCAAAATAATTACGTGATCTATTAGGAGTCATGAAATTTAAAAGAACATGAACATAGCTATCTTATCCATGATCTTGAGTTAGCGGCCATTATCCATGCCTTGAAGATGTGGAGTCGCTACCTCATGGGCAATAAATTTATTCTAAAGACAGGCAATAGAATTCTGAAGTATTTATTTGATGATCTAGATCTAAATTCTAGGCAGGCTAGATGGTTGGATTTCCTTAGCGAGTACCATTTCGAGTTAAAGCATAAAAAAGGAAAGGACATTAAAATTGTTGATGCTTTAATTCGACGAGTTCATATGTTATATGAGGTCACTTTAATTCAAATTGATTTACATCTGTACGAGAGGATCAGAATGACTGGATTTGAACGAGAGGATCAGAATGACCAATGGAGTTGACCATTTTTATGTTGAAATCCTAAACAAGGTCCAAGAGGACAGGTTGTTTCAACAACAAAACGAGTATAAGGTAGATGAAACTCGAATGTTATGGTCCAAAGAAAGATTGTATGTTCCAAGAGGAGGGGACATCAGGTCCTGCATCCTCATGCAATTTCATCAGAAACCCTACTCGGGGCATCCGAGATATCAAAAGATGATATCCACAGTAAAGAAACAATTCTTCTAGCCTAAGTTAAAAGCCAACATAGCGTTGTTTATCACAAAATGTCAAGATTGTCAGCTTGTTAAAGCTAAGCACCGACATCCTTCAGGATTGCTGTAACCATTACCCATTCTGGAATGGAAGTGGGAGGTCATTAGTATGTATTTTATTATAGGTCTACCAAAGAGAAAGAAGCAAAATGATTCTATCTTTGTAGTGGTTGACAAGTTATCGAAAGCAGAACAGTTCATCCTAGTAAAGTCAACCTGCAAGGCAGTTCACATTGCCAACATTTTCTTAAAAGAGATATTAGATTGCATGGGATACCCAAGGAAATCATATAGGATCGAGACACGAATTTGACTAGAAACTTTAGGATATATTTATTCTTCGAATTAGAGATGTAGTTAAACTTTATTACTGCTTACTACCCAAAAATAGAAGGGGAAACAGAACGGGTAAACCAAATTTTGGAAGACATGCTTAGGATGTATGTTATGAACAACCCCACCAAGTGGGGGGATTATCTACATCTCACAGAATTTGCATATAAAAATGGATACCATACCTCCACCAATATTAGTCCCTTCGAGGTATTCTATGGTCGGAAGTGTAGAACACTGGTTACTCGGGATAGCCCGTTGGACCAGCTCATGTTAGGGCATAATTTACTAAATGATTTGGAACAATTGGTCACCAAAGTCCAACAATACCTTAAAGAGGTGCAAGATCACTAGAACAAATATGTGGATCATAAAAGGAAAGATAAATATTATCAAATCGACAAACATGTTTACTTAAAAGTAAAATAAAAAAGAAGCTCATTGAGATTGGGGAGATGCAGAATGTTGGCACCAAGATTTTGTGAACCCTTTGAGATACTCGACAAGAGAGCACAAGTGGCGTATGAACTAGATTTACCCGCTCACATAAAAATTCATAATGTTTTCCACACATCTTTACTAAAGAAATATGTATATGATACTAAAAATGTTATTGATTGGTCATTGTTACAGGTGGAACTTAAAGGGGATTTTGTACCTGAACCCCTTTATATTCTAGACAAGAGAGAAGTGCATCTCAGGAGGCACACCATAGTCCAATTGAAAGTGCAATGGAAGAACTTTTAAGCCGAAGAGGCTACTTGGGAGAATGAAGCTACCATGAGAGAGGCTTACCCAGCCTTATTTCATGACTTCATTCCTAGTCCCTAGAACACCAGGGATGGTGTTGTTCTAAGCGGGGAGGGATGCAATATCCCAAATTTCAACCTAACATTAATGGGAATAAGTCCCATTGCATATGATGTTGCTTTGATGTTTATATTTTGTATATTGGGCATAATACCCCATTGCACATGAGAATGATGTTTTGTTATATATAATGGGCGTAAGCCAATGCATATGTTTTATTTAGAATATATGTGATTGAATGTGTTGGGAGTGGACCTTGAAGCACATGATTGGTGAGTCTTTGTGTTGAGCGCGAGATTTGGAGCACATGAGTGATTTGATGTTTGTGTTGAGTGCGAGCTCTGGAGAACATGATTGTTTTTATGTTTTTGTTGAGCGCCAGCTCTGGAGCACATGAGTTATGAAATGTATGTGTTGAGCACGAGCTTTGAAGCACATGGAAAAATAAGAATTGGAAGTGTTGGACATAATCCCTGGAGCATTCCAATTTGATGTTGAGGATAAGCTCTAGAACATCAGATCCTTGGCAATTGTATCCCTATGTGTATTATACAAGTTCATCCTAGCATTAGTGTTGAGCGAGAAGCTCTGGAATTGCATTAAGTGTAACTCCCTGTTTTTAACGTTGAGTGTGGGCTCTGCAAAAATGCTAAGAGTTGCTGAAAATTAATTTTGTTGAGTGAAAAAGACTCTCATAAAACACGAATCTCATATTACATATTTTTAAGTTGATTAAATTAAATTTCAAATTTATGTGTCTCATGAAGTACTCAAGAACTACCACAATATACAAGGTAATCCAACATGTAAGGAGGTTTAGAGCTGCCTAACCTAGTTGACCTAAACTTACCTCAATGCTTTAACCAAATAAATGATTTTTAAGCTGATGAAAGTACCATGTGGTTGGGATCATGCTATATGATACCTAAAGTAAACTGTTAACAAAGATATATGTATACATATATAGTTTATAAATGGTATGAATAAAATAGTAAGCATATATATTAGTTATAAAAAAATAATAAGTAACTATAAATAATAAATAAAGGACCTATGTATCATTATTTGAATAATTATATTAATATTTACACACGTGAAGAATCAAAATAGGAACTAATCAAAGAGTTCATAAGTTAAGATTAATAAATATTAATTTCACATAAATCAAGTAAAAGATTATTTCAAGAATATAAATGATTCTTGATCTAACTGAAATTTAACTTCCCTTTTTCCTAAAGATTGTCTATAAATACCCCATCTAAAGAGAGTCTTTGGGATCCATTCTATTCTATCTCCCATTATTCTCATAAGTGTTCTTGGAGAGCATTTTTCCAAAAAGAAAAAGCAATCTGGTACAAAACGTGTTATCCCAGATAGGTGAAGCCTTACCTTTAGAAGTTGTAGACTACTTTCATGTTGGAATCAGCTCAGGGGATCATGATTGAAACCAAGAATGGTTTCGGTTCATGGTTGGGTAGTTCCCAAGTTATTCGGTTAACAAATCTAAGGTCATAATTGTCTATGTTCTAGTTAATTTTGTGTGCACAGTTCTAGCCATTATGATACCTACAAATTGCATGCATGAGGTTTTTACCTTCCTTACAGTTCATATAGATCTTTATTAAAGTAGGGTTTATAATCTTGAATCAAAATCTGTATATTATGTGTTTGCTCGGCTAGGTTTTCCTTTTGTTTATAGAACCTTGAAGCATACGTATTTGCATCTAAACCCTAAGAAAATAGAGTTTATAGTATTTCAGTATTATACTTTTTATGGTCATTCATGCATATCTCAAATTGAGTCTTCTCTATATTCGTCTAATTATCTAACATTGTTCATGTTAGACTTAAAATCTAGATTATTTGAGATAATTAGCTTCTTATATTGTTCAAATTTAGATGAAAAGTGAAAGAGATATTTCATAAACATAGACAAAATTGTAAAAATTGTGAACTTACAAACCAGAGATCAGATCTCTGATCTCTAGAACTTTAAAATACGTTCAAATCATTTTAAAATAATTAATAAACTACCAACTAAAAGAAATAAATTAAACCATAGTTCAAATCTCTCATGCCATTAAAATCTAACTCTAGAAATATATTCCCAACGCTGGAACATTTCATATTTCCAGCGCATATGCTTCCATTTCCACTCTAAAATCAAGCATAAACAACATATCATAAACACTATTCAAAGATTTTAAAATAAACATTAAATCCATGCTAAGATAAACATAACGTTGATAAGTCTTATCAAAACCCAACCCAACCATCGAATCCTATTCAAGATTGGATATGGAATAAATCCACATATTACATTACAAAACTTTTAACAAAGCCTAGCCATCGAAACCTGCGAAGGTTTAGCTGTAGGCAAAATTACATACAAAAGTTATCAAAAAACTAAACAAAGAACCAAACTCACCATTGATATAAATGAAATTATTAACAAGAGAGTCATATTTAAACTCAATGCACCCAGGATTGAATCCTGTAGAACGCCCAACCCAAACCACAAACATATTTCATGAAAACAACCGAGGATTGAATCATGTAGGCACTAGTAATAAAAATTAAAACAAAACGAAAAAGGATGAAAAATACATAGCAAGGTTTTGCTGCTTAGGCTTCCCAAAGGAACTTCATTATAAACCCACAATTTAACCAAATCATAGCTACGCTCCTATATCCATTTACACAGTGGCATTATTAAAAACATAAACCCATAATTACAGGCTGTGTATTCACCTAAGGGTTGAGCCAAGCTTCCAAGCTCACTACCGTAAGGTGAAACCCCAGCAGCTATATTATTAAATCCCTACATCAACTATTTTACCATGATAAACATACAATGCATGAAATTTATAAAATACAAAGTCGTGCTGTCCATGGTGCCATCATAATCAATGGCACGGTAAATCAAACAAACGCACCATCATTTTAAAAAGTAGAGTTTTCCATTAAATATAATTAGAACCCATTACAAAAACGTTGCAACACAACGATTTTATACATGGAGCTGAACCATCTTTGGACAATCAAGTTATTTTCCAACCCTTTTACATACGACAGTGCCATGGAAAAGACAAACACAGTCGCAATCTATTGGATTCCGAGACCAACTATCAAACCCAACGAAACTAAACTACACAACAATACTTCTCCCAACCTAAAGTTTTAATCTCTAACAAACTAAATGCATAGTGATCAGGGCCTTTCATTTTCAAGGATTACCCGTAGTATGCATGCGTAGAAAACCTAGGAATCCACCTTAGAGCCACACTCTGTACCTACAAAATCCACACAAACTCCATGAGAAGTATGCAAGCTACAAACAAAATCAAACCAAACCATTACATTATGCAGACCACGACATAGCTTAACCTTACATAAGAGCGAGAAGGCTATTGCATTGTGCAACATAGCTCTCGAGAGGTTGAGACCACCTAGACAAACCAACAAGAGACCAAATGAATCGTTTTCCCACCCGAACCAACATTTGAAGCTTCCTTCCAACGCTTCCCTAGAAGCATTGAAGTCGCCACCCTATCCTCCATTATCTGTTAAATCTAAACCCATAGTTCCATATTTTCGCTCACGGCGAAACCGCATAGTTCACCACCCCAACGTTAGAAACATAACAAAACCCTCAAATGCCATGCTAAATACAAAGTTGTATGGCATATGAAATATTCCATAAACCAAATAATTTTGACCCTATAGTTTTCCAAAGCACGTATTACAAGGTAGTTAAGGTATAAACCTTAGCATATTAAATACATACCCCAAAGTTTATAAACATGCAAATAATTAACCTCTTAATAAACTTATGAACATAGGATTTAGGTACAGTCAGGCCTAGGACTTTAGTCCTCCTTTCACCAGCCATGGACAGGATAGTGTAGTATAGATGCAGTGGTGTAGGATGTTTTTATTTGCCATGATCATAGACATAGTTCACCACCGGAATCAAGAGTAGGAGCATGCATTAGTTCGTAATGAACTAAGTAAGCCCCTTAAGGTAGTAGGAATACTTACCTTTTCGAGTGGACCCTCAAGGGTTAAACTAAGTTCGCAATGAACTAAGTAAGCCCCTTAAGGTAGTAGGAATACTTACCTTTTCGAGTGGAACCTCAAGGGTTAAACTGTGCCACTCCACCCATTAGCATACGAAGACAAGTCATCCTTCTTAATGAATAAAACCGTAAAACCATAAACGGAAATTAAGACATATAAGTAAGAACTAAAGTGTAACCTATCAAGCATTGACAAGTGACCGCATTTAGTAGACATGAAGAGTAACCAAATAAACTAGTATAAGTAATATGTCAGCATCACAAAAACACATCATCATCCGACAGGAAATCTAGTAGAGGAAAAACAACTTAACACTTAGGTTTATTTCAGAGAAGTTTAAACAATGTCCTTCGTACTAGGCTTGGGACTAGGCTTGCCAAGGTTGAAATATCTAGGGATGATTTTTGTTTTATGGATCTTGGATTACTAGATTCAATCTACCATTGCATCTAAAAGGTACTTCAATTTTGTTCACTCGACCACATATATTTCTCTAGTCAATTGACATAAAGACTCAACTAAGTCCGAGATTCTTAAAGTAAATAATAATAATAATAAAGAGGTCGTCTTAGCCTCTCTCTTGAGAACAAAAGCTAGATGATGAATCCTTAGCAAAGATAATCAATCAACCTAGTGGTTTCTGGTCCAAGTTGAGGGTGGTCTCTCAATGGATGGAATGCACACCAAATAGAGAGCCAAATAGTTGGGTGGAATGTTTAAGTAAGTCTTCAATTAGTTCAATTACACTTTTTCACATAACCAAATATAACGAGTTTAAGCTTGAAATGATTATCTAGTGGCTATGTGAATATATTTATCTTTCCATCTTTGCATGTTTTATTGTTAGTATAATATGTAGTGTCTATGTGAATATATTTATCTTTTCATATTTGCATGTTCTATTATTAGTATTCCTTTGTAAGTTCTATTAAGACATAATCTTCATGGATCAAATATGACATAAGTTCAACTTACATTGACTTATTACATTTACAATGACTTATTTAAGATTATTCACCATCATGTTATATGTTGCTTTCATCTATAAGGTGATATTATTGTATCCTTGCATGTATGTAATTACTTTATTATGTCATAGGTATGGTTTCCATTATGATGTTTTCAAGGTGCAAGTAATGAAATAGTAAAATCTAGCAATAGTTGGGCTTGGTCTCCATAAGGAGCATAGAATGATTCTTTATTTATTCAAAAGTGGAACATAAAGTGAAGGGACTAAGTCTTCTTTTATGGCATAACATGTTTTTTTATCATATCAATGTATACTTTTATGATAAATGATGAATTAATTATGATAAGTAAAATGTTACTCTGTTGGTAATCAATTATAATTATTAATTAAGCTTAAAAAAATTATAATTATTAATTAAGGGTAAAAGTAAGTCCCGAGTAAGTCCCCCAGTAATGTCTACATTTCAGCAAAATAAAAATGTAAGAGTTTGGATTTCATATGATTCTACAATTAAAATGATATTATTATAATTTTTGTTTTGTACTTTTATTGGGTGCTTTAACAAATCTCTATTGTTGCTCACTATTTTCCTTATTGGTTGAGGCTGTTGATGCTATTGACGCTATTGTCTAACTATTTAGCTTCTTCCAGAACATCAACAGAAATTGGATATAGATCACCCTGGTAAATGAGTTTGAACTTGCTCTCTAATAGAAGGGGCAAACTGGTTATCAGCTATCACCGAGAGCTCCTGTAGCTTAGTTAGACCACCACATATTAAGAAAAAGAAATAAAAAAAATAAGAAAATGAGAATCAGTAAGTAAATATTCATCTATATATACAGTACTTAAAAAATATAAAAAATATCAACCTTTGTCGCAAAACAATTATTTATTTAATGTTAATATTAGTTTTATTTATATTTACATTAGCATTAAGTGTTTGCAGCTTGACGCTTCTTGTGCTTTAGAATCTCAGCTATAATAAATTGTATAATAATTTTCCATTGCCTATAGGAAAAGCCAAATGAGAAGTGAAAATTACTGATGTATGTATTATAACACATAATCGTTAATAATCTTGATCCAAAACTTAGGCTATCATTGCCTTCAAAAAAGGCCAAATAAAAAATGAAAATTTCTAATGAATTATAACACACGATTGTTTATCCAAAACGGCCAAATAAAAAGTGAAATTTTTTTAAAATTTCTAATGAATTATAACACATGATTGTTTATCGAAAACGGCCAAATAAAAAGTGAAAATTTCTAATGAATTATAACACAGGATCGTTAATAATCTTGATCCAAAACTTAGGCTATAAGTATTGAATCAAGTGCAAAAATAATATTAAGAAGGATCATTCACAATTTCTTGGTAATAACACAAGTAATAACAACAGAGAAACGGACAACTAATCTATTCAAATCTGGAAGGTTGTTGCAGATACGACCATGCCCACAAAGCCTTCCTCATCACAGTTAGCTTCAATCCACCCACCGGTTGACGGGTTAAACAGATAAGGGATGTGCTTCTTGGAAGCAAAATCATATGTGCTTACAAAAATGCAGTCCTGCCACTCTGTAACAGAAGTTATGAAGTAATTCTGCAGGGGAAGAGAAGCAACAAGAGTCCAAACATTGTTCTCACGATCACACTTCATCACATGGCGTTCAGTGAAGGCGTACAAGTTGCCAGAAGAAGAAGCCAACCCCCTACTAATCCATACATCGTAGTTGAAATTCGGCATATATTCCCACGTTCCCGCACTAGGATTGAAAACTTCTACACTTCTGTTCATTCTGTGTCCATTTCTAGTAGTTAATACCATGAATTTACCTTCCATGAAAACACTGTGGCATGATGGGTCGTGCGGTTGGATCATAGGAGGTAGAATATCCCACTTGTCTTCCTCCACGTTATAAGTTTCTGCAGCCGACATAGGGTTGAGACTTCTATCGATCCCGGCAGCCATGTAGACAAGTCCATTGGAAGAAGAGACAGAGCAGACAAAGAAGGATCGAGGTGTAGGCCTGTCAGCTCCGCGGCTCCATCTCGCCGATTCAAAGTCATAAATGTATACACTCTTCATTGTATACCCTCCAGAAATGAGAACCAGTTTTCGATTCACAGCAACACACTGAGACATTGTGGATAATCCAGTAAAGAGGGGATCATCAATGGGAGGGAGCCTCTTCAAGGTGCCATTCAAAGGGTCATACATGGTTATTACCAATTTATCGCCAACGGCCTTTGGATCTTTGTGAAGCAAGCATATGAGCTGCTGGCTCTTCCGAGATATGTTTCTGTCAGGGTAGAATCGAGGGCTATTCACCATACCCTCCCAGCTTCTACACACAGCTTTCAGGTCATCGTGTGATGTGTAGGGCACTCCCAGCAAGCACTTTCTAACGAGATCTTTAGGAAGTACCTCCATTGATGGACTTGAAACACACCTATTTCTTGACCAAGTTTTACAGAAAGATTTCCACGGATCTTAGCCTTAAGCTGTAGTGACCGAGACCGAAACCGACCAAGCTCAAGCTTTCCACGATCCTAACCTAAACCTCAAAATTTCCACGGATCTTAACCTAAACCTGCTTTCCCCGGATCTTAACCTAAAGTTGCAGAGATCATGAAGGATTTCCACTTATCTTAACCTAAACCTCAAGCTTTCCAATGATCTTAACCTAAACCTGCTTTCTGCTTTCCCCGGATCTTAACCTAAAGTTGCAGAGACCAAGCAAGCTTTCCAGGGATTTTAACTCAAAGCTCGAGAGACCAACCAAGCAACTCATTGAAAATATATAATGTGTAGTGTCCACACATTATTGGTGGATACCTAAGTTTAAGCCAAATAAATTGGAAAAAGGAAATTCAAACTTAATTTATTAATTCATAATATGAAAAGCAACTCATGTCTAAAAATATATAATGTGTAGAGTAGAGATATCATGAGTGGATACCTAAGTTTAAGCCAAAGAAAAAGGAAAAAGGAAATTCAAACTTAATTCATAATATTAAATATTAAATGTTATTGGGTGAGAATTTCAAAATATATTAGTTTTTTATTTATAAGTTAACTAGTCAATATTTATTTTTATATCTAAATATTTAATATAAATTAAAATTTGATTTTGATATTGGGTTATTTTTTTGAATTTTATGGATCAACAAAGATATATCTTAAACTTGGATTTATCAAGAAACAAGAAGGACCTCTAATTTTGTTTTAATCTTGAACTTATGAAATTTGATCCCTCTTCTACTTGATATGTTCCTCCTTAAGTTTTATTTTTTAGGCTTTATTTTTCTAAATTTTTATTTTATAAACCTACTTGTATTTTTGTTAAGTTTTATGAGTCCACGTGTCTTTTTATGATTAATTTTTATTTTTATTTTCGGTAGCCATAAGTTAAGTTACTTCTCTCCCATACTCTTTCTTATCTTTGAAGAAGTAATGTCTCATCCATTTCTCAAGTTTTTTTTTTCAAAATTCGGATGATCTTCTCTTAAAATGGGCCAAAACCGTAAACTTAATGTTCTATGGTAAAGTTCACATTAATTAACTTACTCCCATAGAAGCTGGAATCATTAGATATTGGGTTAATCCACGTGAGGAAAGTCAATAATACATAATTACTTTTTACAATCCTTTATTAGGTGGAAGACCTCCCAAGATTTATATTATTTTTTTCACTCAAGAAGGGTCAAGTAACTAATTGTAATCTCAAAGTGGGTTCACTAAGTAGGCAATAATATAGCATGTGATTTCATATTGGTGGATTTTTATTTCAAAAAATGGGAACAATATACTACCCAGTATATAAGGGTAAAAATCATAGATATTAGAGTTGGTTATAATTATGTATATAGGGGGATGAATAGGGTGTTTGGGGTTTGAATAGATAGTCTATGTTTTATTTGGTGTGAATTTAATTCCGTGTGGAGTTTAGATTATTTGTGTGAATGTGGTGTGAGTTCAGTTATAGTTTTACATGTGTTTAGGGCATTTGAAAATATATAGCATGTAGACTTGAGACATCATCAACCTTGGAAACCTAAGTTTAAGCCAAAGAAAATGGAAATTTGCACTTAATATTAAATATTAAATGTTATTGGCTAAGATTTCAAAATATATTAGTTTTTTATTTACAAGGTTGAGGAGTCAATGCTTATTTTGATATCTAAATATTTAATAAACATTAAATTTGATATGTCAATATTTTGACATTGGCTTATTTTTCTCGGTAATGGGTTCAATTTTGTTCATAAAAAATAATTTACTTAATTAGTGGACAAAAACCAGGTTTTAAAAATAATTTTCTTTTTTTTCTTTGGAGGAGTAATGTCTCATCCTTGGGTTAATCAACCCAAGGAAAGTGTATAATACATAATTACATTTTTACAACCCTTTATTAGTTGGAAACACCATGTGAATCCATATTGCGGGATTTTTATTTCAGAAAATGGGAGCAATATACTCCCTTGTATATAAGGGTAAACACATAGATATTAGAGGTGGTTATAATTATGTATATAGGGGGGTGAACAGGGTGGTTGCGGTTTGAATAGGTACTCTATGTTTGAATTTGGTGTCAATTTAATTCCTTGTGAAGTTTAGATTATTTGTGTGTGAATGTGGTGTGAATTGAGTTATATTTTTGGAACAACTATGTATGAATTTTACATGTATTTAGGGCATTGTTACCAATATTGTATTATTTTTTTTACTAAGATTTTTATATTTCACCCTCAAAGGTTTCTAGGGGTTATAATAGTTTCCATATCACCATGATAAACACAAATATAGTAACAATTTATTGCTATGAGTATGATCATTGAGCCTTATTTTTAAGGCCTCCATGGTTTCAAGTGGTTATAAGTGTTCTCTCATATCACCATAATAAGGGTAAAAATAAAAAGGGGTATAGAAAATGTTATCTAACAAATGGATACTTAAAATATCAAATGTAAATAAAGAATTTTTAAATTGTAAAGGTGTATTGGGAGGGGGCTTCAAAGAAAAGGAATTTTTTAGCCATTCAGTAATATTTACTGAAATTAGGGGCACTATTTAATATCTTAATACTCATGATTACTTGAAAAATTCCACCATTCTCTTATCAAAATGAAATTCATTCATCATATCTTGAAAGTCTCTCAATGTGGATTTCATTCTAAACATATTTGGTGGATACATATCCTTGAAGATAATCTTGCTATAAAGTTTGTAAATAATAAGTTACTAAAAGAGTTAGTCACAAGAGTGTTTTTAAGTTAAAAATGACTAAATTAGAGAAACACAACTAAACATGACTAATTTAGTCATCTAATAAAAACTACAACTAAATAGTTAGTCACACAATTACAAATTACTAAAAAACTCATTTAGTTAGTTTACTATAAATGTGTTGAAATTTATTTAATTTTTTACATTATATAATGCCTCTTTGAAATTTTCAACTTTTACTCATCCTAATTACAAACATGAATCTATACATTTCTTTATTTTCCTCATTTCTTATACATGAGGCTTCAGAGGAATTGGAAGAGAGAGAGGCCCGTGGATGAACACAAGTGCCAAGGGATTAACAATGGTTCTAGACAATGTTTTTCCACTCTAGGCATGGAGTTTTTACTCCTCATGGTTTTGTTTGAGAGACAATATATCTCCCCATAGCATTAAAACTTCTTAGACCTTCATGAGGAAAATTATCCAGAAGTCTTCCTCTACATTTTACTCACATGAACTGTTTATTGAATGAACTCGTAGCTCAATGTTGGAACATATTATAACATGATAAGTATTTTTATTTTATTCCCATGTTTATTATATGTTCTATTTCTATAGTCTCGACTAGGATGTAACAATTATTTCTTCTCCTTTCAAATCATATATGTCAAAGGAGGATGACCTAAAGCTTATGAATGACTACCCACAAGATCTATTCTAAGGAGGATGACCTAAAGCTTATGAATGACTACCCACAACATCTATTCTTAGGTAAGTTAATAGCCAAAAATGTATGACTTTATTTGTGATGATCATATCTTAAGGGTCCATAGATAAATTTATAATGTTTATTTTGTTTATGAATGTGGTTTTCATCCTCCAATTAAATTGATTTTTCATATACTAACAATTTTCCCTATTCTATCATGTTCTTGGGAAGGAACTCACAAATGATAATTTCATTAAAATCTACAAAATTGCTTGAAATCATTCCAGCAACTGTGCAGTATTGTGTGCCCCAATTAGCAAGGAAAAAAGAGAAAGAAAGAATAGGAGGATAATGGTTCCAAATTACTAAAGCATGCTGAAAAAATATTGAATTTATATATCATTGAAGAGGAGATCGGTTTGTCCATTGAATCCGTCAAAGATAGTTCACAATTTTCTTGTCTATGTTGTTATTTGGCATCTTTGATCAACACATTAAGATCCATTGCATCTTTTGGTGTTCCAATCAACCGTGAACTTGATATTCTTGATATGTGTAATTTTGTTAGTTCATGGACATAAGAAGATGTGCATGCATTGTTGTACTACTTAGATGAAAATGAAATGACATGCACTTGCATTTTTTTAGTTGATATGGAAAGCTCCTGCATGGTTTCTAAAGCATTCACTCAGTTTTGCAAGAAATCTTAAAATGTAGTAAAGTAGAATCCTACCAAGGGAGTTTATAGAGATTTCTCAAAGGAATTATTTATAGGATTCTCTATTATACAATATTAGATAACTGGATTGGATGAGGGTAATTTGTGTACTTTTCAAATGGATATAGATTGTAGGGATGAGAACCTACCAATGATTTATTTACCTTTGTCCAAGGTTTTGAGTGATATTTCGAGAAGTCATGTTTTTGCAAAAGAAAGGAAATAGGATTTACGAGATCACATGGTTTCTAGATTGGTATCTTCTTGAGCTACATTTTGTTTTTTATATGCAATAGGTATAGTTCTTAGTTTGTATATTAGCTCGCACGATAGAATAATTATTTCTATTATGGAGACAATACAACAAGAGATGTTTATGAACAGTTTCTATAATGAAATGGTCCATATAGAGAAAGGTGTTTGTATTAACATTTTTATATGTTATCTAATTGTATTTTACTTTTTTCGATAGCTTATGCTCAATAACTTATTTATATTCATTTTCTACTAAAGAATTAAATAAAGAGGACACTTAGATATCATCAAATCATATAATAATATTCGATGACAACATTGAATGTGATGGATAATTCACAAATAACTACCATGTTGGTTCAAATCCCAAGTCTCTAGACCTTCCAGGTTCGCTCAATTGCAATTGTGATCTAGTTGCTCACTCTTATCTTCATATAGATCCATTCGCTCATCGAGATAACATACCTCTGATATTTTCTATTGTGTATGACATGTATTCTAATATTTTAGAGCCTCATGAGCTTTGTTACAAAGTTATGAAGGTGCTTCATAAAATTAGGAGATATGTTCATGGTTTTATTCATGATATGGCAGCTACACATAATGTAGATTTTGTTGAATCTTTTGATGTTATTCTAGAAAAAGTTTGCAAACATATATTTTGCATGGTTGATTATGCTATTAGATCAGAGTATGCTTGCAGAAAAATAAATTCTTATGATGCCCCTCCATCATCAAATGATGACCATCAAAGGGACTCTCTACATGATCTTTGTTTGGAGCACTTTGAAGTATTGATGCATGATCCTGGGATCCACAACATATTCACCAAGTCCATCACATAGAAGTTGTTCTTTCACCTCATTCAAGTGAAGAAGAGGACTTGTTGAATACCTTTTGATATCTTTCATATCCATTTTTGAGGGGGGGATTTGTCCCATGAGATTTTCCTCCTTACCTTGGTTACATTGATCAATAAACAATGTTGTAAAAGGTGACTTGTGCCTTAGTTGCCAAGGACTTAATAAATATTTTTGATTAAATTGTACTAAGTCTAGATTAAGGGGGGGTTGTAGGAGCTGTAATAAATCCTTGGTACATATTTTTTACCTTAGCCTTACTTTATTTCCCTTCATGCAATGATATCCTATGGTTTATACTTAGGAGAGTTGATTCAGTAAGATATCTGGTTATTTTGTCCCGTTTACACCTACAACAACGCTCTAGTTTGGTCAACCTAGCCCATGTGTGCCCTAAATAATGCCTTGGGGGATCCAAGTTTGACTAAGGGTGCTAGTGCTGTATTTTTCCTATTTTGGCTCTCCTAGAAGCATTTATTTCCACCTTGAGACTTCCACTCACCTCTATATTCTCGCCCATGCATGCCTTGGAGTCTTTAATTATGCATCACACTTCACCAACATTCACACCTTGGTTAGTGACTGTTTGGGCTGCGTTGGAGCTCCATTCATCCACCTAGGGGGAATAGAGGTCAAATCTCACCATTACACATGTCCAACTCCAATTGGATTCCAAAGTCTCATGAATTTTTCCCAATGTATTATAAATATATCCTATAACATCTACAAGATGTATGATAATAATATGATCAATAATTAGGACCATTCACAAGTGCTATTTTGGTTATTTTCTGTCCCTTTGTTGATTATTTTGCACATTTTTCCGAACACTTTGAGTGTGCATATTTTTCTAGCTCCTAGATATGATTGAGAAGAAAATTATCACAAACTTGGAAGTCAAAAACTTCATTAAATGATCAATTAAACTTTCTTCTTTCTTTCCTTCCGATGTGGAAATCGTAAATCAGAAACTTCATAATATGATCACTTGAACATTTTGTTTTCCATCTTCCTCTTTCTGCCTTCCGTTGTGGAACTCAAAAGTCAGAAACTTCATTAAAACAATCACTTGGACTTTTCTACTTACCGCACCATCGATCTCTTTTATGACTTTAACCCCCACTGTTGATTTGAATTCATGTAAGGATTCCCAAGGAAACTTTGCGACTAAAATCAGCCGTCAATCCTATTTGGAGGATCATATCTCAACTGTCAATTTATTTGATGCAAAAATCATAATTTTGAAACTTGAAACTCCATTAACTTAATTTGTGACCTTCTACTTCTGCATTCTGTATCTGCCTCCCACACCGTTGATCCTTGCATATTAAATCCTGACCGTGGATCTAATATGATGTGGAAATCAGACATCGGTGCCTTTTTTGAACCATTGTTACAGAGAGAAATTCCTATGGCTTGGGGTACCACAACAGACAACTTGACTCTAGAAATCAATCCTTTCCAATATGCAATAGAAATCAAATATCTAACACTAAAGGATCAGACCTCGTACCTTATTCTGGACGGTTGAAGTAGATCCCCATTGAGCTTTCCAACTTCAGCTTGAATTGATTAATCACTTTCCTCAACAACAAGTAAACAAGACAAGCATACTATATATTGGTGTTAGATCTATTCTAGCATATATAATCAACAATGTATAAGCATTTGAAATCATCCATGGATAAAATATTCATTCAAACATACATTATTGGATAGAAAAAGTTATTTCTATTAAATAAAATCAGAGATTACAATGAATACAACCTCTGTCGGCACATCTGCGAATCGAAGAAACTGAATCCCCCACTTGGGCCTCCACCACCTCAATCCTCCATCTCTCGATAGCAAGCTCACAAGTAAAAGGAAAGCTTGGGAAGAACACAAAAGTGCTCCAAGGGATAAAGGGATGCAGACTCAAGCACAGGTTCCAGCAACAATGGACTATAGTTTCTTTGCTCTCAATTCTCTTATTCCTTCAATGTATCCAAAGAGTTCCTTATATAGCTTTTCAAAGGGGTAATGAAAGGTCGAATCCGAGCGATCTCAAGGCATATGGAAGGCCAGGAGACAAGTGAGTCGGATCCATGTCAAGGAAAACTCCAAAAGGATTTGGATTTTGTACACATCTCGATGTACGTGGTTTTAGGGGTCAAACCCGCGTATATACGCGATAAGGGGTTGAAAAGTCGCGTATAGCAATTTTCACATGTTTATAGGGATGGTCTAGGAAACATCAAAGGACAAAAAATGGTCCAAGGGGTCTAAGGAGTTTGCAGAGGGACAGGGGGATTCCATACAAGTGTGATTCACCTGGTGTGGTAAAATTAGCTATAACAGATGCCCCCTAATGTGTGAGGTGAGAGGGGTCATACGATGGCCGAAATACATTATAAGTCCATCCCAGAAGTGGAGTGATGAAGGATCCCAAATGGAAGACCAACCACCCAATCAACATAGTACAATGATACAACTCTGCACATAACTGCAAATACATATAGCCGTCCCGGATACATAAGAGTACAATGGCCATGAATAGGCATGATACAAAATATCACATAAGTGGTCATCGCGACATACAATATACATAGATCAGAATATCCATGATGAAGATATACAAAGGATCATGATCTCCATAATGGTTGAAGATATACAATGGATCAAGATCTCCATAATAGCTGGAAATGTCTGACATATACTCAAATCAAGTCACGAGAGATGAAATCTCATGAACACTGGCACGATAAAGGAGGTAGCATATAAGAGATGCCACCAATATGGAAGGTCTTCTACACAAACCGCTACGAGTACATGTCCTACTATGTGAATAGAGGTGTCGAGGTCAAACATAGTAGTCCATCGTCTGATTACCGGTCATTGATGTATACCGTTAACAGATGTGAGATCACCCACCGATAATGAAAATGGGAATCAAGGTACTAGAGTGCAAACTAACAAGTGTGAATAAATGTGTTGAGGTCGAACACTTGAAAGGATCCATCGATCAGGGGACATTGATGTATTCCCAAAAACTGTCGATGGCGAGAGAACCTGCCACTGATGACTGCAAGTCTCAAGGCACTCAAAAATGACTCTAGATTCCAATCCCAGAATAAATGATCTGAAGTCGATGGGATGAAATCCGCTGGAAGGAGGGCATTAAGGCATCCCCCATCATCCAAAATTAATAAAAAAAATTGATAATAAAAGATATAACAAATTTAAACTTAAATATCAATTTCTAAATTTTAACATATTTAGAATATAGCTTTTAAAATTTTAACATTTTTAGTTAATAATTGCATTTAGCAATTAATATTCATCTAATTTATATTTTGTGTGAACAAGATTTATAAAAAAGTAAGATATTTTACTTTCTCTAAATGTATAATATAAAATTTGATATATCAACCAATTAAATTATTTGAATTTAACTAACTTAAATTTGAATTTAAGTTATCATCTACTTTTAAACTTACTTTAACACTTAGGTTTTGTTATTACCTAAACTTTAGTTTATTATATGGAATGGTGAATGTTTATGTATTATATTAATTAATTCTTTTGTTTTGGAACATATATAATTTTTTTATGATTGATTTACTATCATAATAATTCAAAATTAATGAACCATGTAAACACTTAGAAATATCATTGTTTTTTAGCTTGATCATGGTAGATAATCTTAGAAAAATATTTATCAATCTACACAAAAATATGGCATTTACATTGGTTTTTGTCTTAATAAACTTATTAAATGTATTCCTTGTATTATATATTTATTTATTCAATTCAACTGAACAAATAAATAAATAATACAATGAATATGGATTTATATTACTTTATTCATCGCCGTTAAAATGTCCATTCAAATTTACAACTTGTTGGTTTTTTAAAGTGTAAAAATATCAAATCCTAAACTATTTGGTTAAACTATATATAACTTAAATTTGAATTTAAGTTATCATCTACTCTTTATATATATATAACTTAAGTTTGAATTTAAATTATCATCTACTTTTAAATGGTGAATATTTATGTATTACATTAATTTTCCCTTGTTTTGGAACACACCTAATTTTTTGCTATTAGTTTACTATCACAATCATTCAAAAACAATTCAAATTTCATGAACAATGTAAACATATATATATATATTCTTATGATTGATATGAGATATATTAATAATTAATAAAATTAATATAAGAGAAATTTGATAATAAAAAATATAACAAATTTAAACTTAAAATATCAATTTCTACCATCATCATCTGTACGTTTTCCCGAATTTATTGGGAATCCATTTATGGCATTTACTTGCCCCATAAGTTAAAAACACGATTTCCAAAAATGGATGGCTTCCCATCCCAAGGCATTAACTACCTCAACCAATTTTTGGAAGAAATAAATGATTGGGCACAAAAGACAAAATGGGTAGTTGGCAACTTTAGGGGTTCTCCCATTAACATTTGGCTTTACCCTATTGGCTCAAGGGTTTGAATATTCCCCCCCCACCCCTATTCCTTGTGAAATCATGCCCCCGTCTCTTTAAGGTTGCATTGACATAGCTAGTTGTGGGTATTTTTATTAATTGCATATTTACATGATGTCCAAAATTATATTGTGCCATCAGCTAGCATGATAACCATCGACATCGATTTTAATTGCCAAAACATAAAACACTAAATCCATAGTAGGGCCTTTGCCTTGAGCTCCACACCATGATTTAATAACACTATTTACATCATTTATAATTTAATGCAGTTGGGGTCAAAACCGGGGTATTACAGTTACTATTGTGAGGGTAAATGGTTGTCCATTTTCATCCACCAACTGCTTGCGGTATCTTGCTTTTGATAAGAGCTTGCGACATTTTTTAAATGGTGAAATATTTTGTGCTTTTGAACTCAATCCTAAATCATGATCGTATATAATTGAATACATAGATAAATAACATAAATTCAATTAGATAATCAAAATATAAATAAAATCTAAACTTACTGAAGATGAAAAAGAAAACCTCGATAAACTTTGAACAATATCGAAAAAATGGATTTTAAAGAATTGGTCATTTGGTATTATGATGGATTAACTATTATAACAACTAATTTAGCCGAGCTGGATGGAGATTTTGATGGTGAGTAGTTAATTTCGATCATGGTAGGAAATAATTAGACTATGGTTAATTTCCCCGAGCCTCTCTGTTAGAATTTAATGCAGATGGTCAGTGCTTACATTTATTCCAAAGGCACATAAAGTAAAAACGCTAAGAACAATACTTATAAAATTATTTTCACTTCAAAAGATTTTTGTTTCTTTCATTATTTATTGAATAAACAAAATTGCTAACATCTATTTAAGTTGTGTTGGTATCCACAAGTTGAATGATTATGTTAATTTAAATTTTATTAAAAAATTAGAGAATAAAAAAATTGAAATATATTTTACTTAACATAAATTTATATTAATATATAATATTTTTTTATTATAATTATTTTATATGTTCTTATTTGTAAATATATTTGCTATACATTTTAATTTTAATCTTAATCTTAATTATTTTTAAAATTTTATTTAAGATTTATTTTTGTGACATGCCATTTTAACTTTAACTAAAGATACTACACATTGTAAAGTACATCCGGGTTCTTTAAAGTTTAGTTACAATGTCTGTCCATTGAGAAATAATAAAAAATAAAAGGTTTTCCAATATACTTTGAAAATAAAAAATTTATAACCTTTTTTTATTATTTTTACTATTAAGTTATTAAAATATTTAAACAAATTTTTAATGATAATGAGTTTAATCACTTGATATCAGAAACAATTTCTTAAACACCTACATCTTATGGTCAAGCTAAAATTTGAAAAAATGAAAGAACAAATTATAATAAAATTGTCTATGCAAAGTTGCAATAAAATTTTTAATGAAAGAATATATCTTTTCCCGACTTATATCCCAATCTTTCAAGGCATCGAGCTGCACACTCTTAAAAAGACCGTGAGAGGGTCTGCAGTAGGTATGCCCACTGTTAGATGCGATCTATTAAGTGTTTTAGCGGTTGATCATACCAGCTACAGACCCTCTAACAGACTCTTTAAGAGTCTGCATCAGGGTGTTTAGCTCTCACCATCATTCAAAGGCTGCATGTGTTGTACCCCAAAGTGTCTTGTCCTCAACAAAAGTGTTTAGATTAAGAAATGAAAAGCCTCCAAAAATCACTGCTCTACCTGCACTCTACTTTCCCACTCTTTAAGTGGGATAATATTGTCTTTCAACTTTTTTCCTTCCGTAGTTTCCATCATTCTCTTCACAACATCTTCCCCCTCTTCCTTTGACACCAATTTGTGTTCATCCACCTCAACATCTTTGAAACCCATGGCAATCTTCCAGACATCCTTCACAAAATGTGCAACTGAGAAACTGATCAACAAAATAAGGAAATCCCACCATGGGTTGTCGTTTAACACTATTTTGAGGAGATCTTACCACACTTACTTTGCATTGAGTTGCTGTAAATGCTTTGAAGCTAGATGGACGGATTTGACATCTATTCTCTTGCGGCCAGTCTGTAGAAGAAAGGTATTATTCTATGAATTTATTTGGTTATCATTCACTCTGGTGTAAAAAGGGGTTAGACTCTCTCCGGAACGCCAAACGTTGCTAGAAGCATGAAATTTAGCTAGCCCCAACAGGTCTATGAAGCTCCAGGCCATGGAAAAATTTGATGCAGTGGCAAACCTTCAAAGTGAAATTTCATGCAATGTTGCAACGTAAAGGAAGAGGTTAGGTATTTATATTTTAGAATTTAGGGCGGAATAAAAGTATAATTTTATTAAGGAAAAAGTATACTAGTTTTAAATTTTAAATAAATAATTATAAAAAAAATGTTTATATTGATTTTATGGAAGTAGATCCAAATTCTAAATAAACAATTATAAAAATAATATAAAAAATAACTGATAACTAATACAAGAGACTAAACAAACACAACATGGTTCTCATTTTGATTCATCATATTCGTAGTTTTTCTTCCTGTTCTATACATTGCCACACAGTATGGTAGTGTGATTGATTTCCACTTTCTCCAAGAGAGTCAGACAGTTGTAATAATAATGGCAAGGCTGCCTGAATCAATCACGCGGTTACTATTGGAAAGTAGCTAAACAACTATCAGCTCTTGGTTATTACAGTACTTTGTTATTAGAGTTCTTCTGGGTCACTCCAAGGTTTTTAAATGGTTTCCATAGTGGAATATGCTTTCATGGATAATGGATTTATTTTCTCAAACAACAATGGCAAGGCTGTTTGAATCTGATAGGTACATTTGGAAAGTAGTTCCTATTTTGTTATGGAGTATCAAAGTCTTTGATTCTTGATAAGTCCAGTCTATTTAAATAATTTTCAATTTCATATGTTATCATACAATGAATTCATGTTCACATATACCTACATATATTTATAACATCATTGAATATACATTGAAACAACCCTGTATATTCAGTTGTGTGAAAGATTTATTTAACAAGGTAACATGTTTTATGTTTAGACTACTACTACACATTAACCTAATAATTTTCATTTTCACATGTTATCTTTATGTTTAAGAAATACATTTTACAACCAACTAAAGCTATGTATAAGTCCTTTAATACTTATCCTAGAGCTGATAGATATGCTCATCCTAGAACTGACATTTGATAGATCATTTTTAAAATGGATCCATGCTAGTATACAATAAATTCATCTCTACATATATCTATAACATCATTAAATATACATTAAAACAATCTTATTGTGCCGAGAGGCGCTCTACAGCCCAGTATGGGGGAGATGTTGTAATGTTACGTAACGAGGTAATGTAACGTAACGTTATTTTTATTAATAAAAAATATATTTTTTAATTATATGCCAAAATAAATGTCGACCAGAAAAAAAACCTAATATGGGGGAGATGTTGTAATCTTCCTACCTAACAAAACAATAAAAAAGTAAAAATTTAATTATAGGTAAAAAAATATGGGTGAGGAAAAAAACACAATATCGGGGAGATGTTGTAATGTTTTTACTTAACAAAATAATAAAAAATGTTGGCCTTGCACATGGTTTTAAAACCATAAACCATGTGCATAAAACTATGGTTTTAAAACCATGCACATAGTTTTTATGCACATGGTTTATGGTTTTAAAACCATGTGCAAGGCCTTCTAAACAACCCATCATTTTACTGTACATGGTTTAGGAGGGCCTTGCACATGGTTTTAAAACCATGCAAGGCCTCCTAAACAACCCATAGTTTTATTGTACATGGTTTAGGAGGGCCTTGCAAATGGTTTTAAGACCATGTGCAAGGCCTCCTAAACAACCCATGGTTGTAGGAGGGCCTTGCATATGGTTTTAAAACCATGTATGGGGAAATGTTGTAATGTTAGTTCATAACAAAATAAAAAATAATAATAAATATTATATGTGGGCCATAAATAATATTAAATATTATATGTGGACCTTAAATAAAAAGATGTGTCTTTTGGTTTGAATCAAATCAATGGATACCTACGAAGAGATTTGATCCCTCTCAGCGCTTGGTAGAGCCTAGGATTTGGATCTACGCTGGTATATATTCAATTCTGTGAAAGATCTAATATAACATGTTTCGTGTTTAGACTACCATACATTAACCTAATTGAATTAAACAACCTATACTTAAACCACATATAAAATATCATCAAAATACAAGACTTCTTAATTAAAAATCATTATACCATTGAACGACCATCCACGCTGAATACACTTCATATCTTACATTAACGTGACTCAATTGAATTACACAACTGAAGCAAAACAAATTCTTCTGTTAATTTCCAGATGAATGAATCAAATATTGAATTACAATAGGAATTTACATTGGATACAGTGTCAAGTTAAGAGTCTCCTCTCCTCACCCTAGTACTCCCATGGAATGGGAAAACAATTGGATCCAAATGAGAGCCACTGAAAAGTCCTCCTTTTGAGGGAAAATCTTCTCAATCAAGAATCAAAGTAAAGGTCAACTAAGTTGAAAAAGTAAGGTCCATTTTCGAATACTCTTTTTTTATTCTCTAGATTGTGAAAATTGGTGTAAAAAACCTTTGGATCTTAGATTTAGGTTAATATGTTATATGGATTTTCATTTGGTGTTGATCAACTAGAATAAAGCTTTCCCTTTAGGTCATATTTCCATAAATTTTCTCATCATGACATGATTGTGTATAAATTTAATATATTAGCTTATCCTAGATGAAGTGACCACCTTGTAGCTAGGCATTTTGTATGCTCTTGATATGCATTTTATGGGATTCTCGATCATTCATTTTGGTTGTTGGTGTTCCTTCATTGTCTTCGGGATTTCTTGTGAAGATTTTGCATTCTATGCACCTCCCTTTCCCATTGAATATTTAGGTATTCTTTCCTTTCCTTTGCTTAGATTGTGTCTCCTTTCCTATTGAATATTCAGGTCTTCTTTCTTTTCCTTTGCTCAAATCAGGCTCCATAGAGTTCTATATCTGCATAAATGAAATAACTTCTTTAAGAAGAGAGCTCTTCTCCCTCCACTCGCCACTAACATGGGGTTTTCTAGTGATGGTTAGGTCATTGCAATAATTCTCAAACCCTAGAGTTGAACCCCTCCAATTCTAAACCATCATGTTTAAAATGTTTATTTAAATTTTAAATTTTAAATTAACACGATTGGATGAGAATTCACCAGAAAATGTTTATTTAAATTTTAAATTAACATGATTGGATAAGAATTCATAAGAAATTAGGGTTTGAGAATTTGAATTTGGAGATTGCTCTGCGATGGACAAATCCATTGAATGTCAAAATTTTGAGCCTCAGTTCATCTTCTAGACAAAGTAGATTGTCAACCTAAGGATAATGTTGGATAAACATTTAAATGTACAATTTCAATCATAATCCATGAGGAGCAAGCAACCAAGAAAACACACAAAAACAAATTCAAGCATGTTTATGCTTGGAAGACAAGTTGTACTTAAAACCAAGCCATTGTATTAATACAATTAGGATTTTGTATGATTTCAATAGCCTCTCTAAATTAATGTTAATATTTATTTACTTTAGATTTTTAATATGAAAATAAAAAATAAAATGCTCATTTTATTATGTTTTGTAGTAGTAAAAAAAAGTGATACTATCCTAAATTCATATTAATTCTAATTTTATTATATATTTAAAGAAACAAAACTATATATGTAAAGTTGGTTTTTTTCACATGTCATTCTAACCTTAACCATATTAATTCCAATTTTATTATATATTTAGAGGAACAAAACTATATATATATAAAGTTGGCTTTTTTCACATGTCATTCTAACATTAACCAAAGAAAAAAACACTGATGATAAATAACAAATAAGTAATAAAGGTTAAAATATTTTTATATATTTGAAAATAAAAAAACTTTAAGAAAAAAACACTGATGATAAATAACAAATAAGTAATAAAGGTTAAAATATTTTTATATATTTGAAAATAAAAAAACTTTAAAACCATTTTTATTGCATTCTTAAAATATTTAAATAGACATATTAGGATAATGATTTTATTGCATTCTTAAAATATTTAGATAGATATGATAATGAGTTTAATTATATTTAAATAATTTCTAATTTGAACACTGATGATAAATAACAAATAAGTAATAAAGGTTAAAATATTTTTATATATTTGAAAATAAAAAAAAATTAAAACCATTTTTATTGCATTCTTAAAATATTTAAATAGACATATTAGGATAATGATTTTATTGCATTCTTAAAATATTTAGATAGATATGATAATGAGTTTAATTATATTTAAATAATTTCTAATTTGATAAAAATATTGTTTAGTTCACAACAGAAAATCAACAAATTATTATTATTATATTTTTATTGTATTTTTAAAATATTTAAATAGGCATATTATGATAATGACTTTAATCATTCGTATTTAAAGAATTTTTTAGATAAAAAGATGGTATGGTTCACAAAATCAAATCAACAAATTATTATTATTATGGAATATTACTCACTTTTAAAAATGAAATACCCTATAAGAACTAAGAATAAACTCTATACAACTCTGCAATGATTAAAATATAAATTAAGATATACATTTTAGGCATCACAAAATATATAACAACTTATATTTCAATCATTACAACACTTCACACCATCTCATATTTTCCTTATAAAAATGCTTTAAAGTACCATGTATCCTAATCATTACAACAATACATAGTATCGCATGTTTGCTTTATAAAAATACCTTAAAGTATCATGTACCCAGATCATTACAACATGACATATTAGTTGATATTTTCCTTATAAAAATACTTCAAAGTATCAGGTACCTCGATCATTACAACAGTGCACACCATCTTATATTTGTCTTATAAAAATACCCTTACCCCAATCATCATAAGAGTATACAATATCTCATATTTTCCTTATAAAAATACTTTAAAGTATCACGTACCCCAATCATCACAATAATGCATAGTTTCTCATATTTTCCTTATAAAAATACCTCAAAGTATCACTACCGCGATCGATCATTACAACATGGAATACTAGTTGATACTTGCCTTATAAAACAACATGGAATACTAGTTGATACTTGCCTTATAAAATTACCTAAAAGTATCATGTGCCACGATCATTACAACACTTCATAGTATCTACTATTTGGGTTATAAAAATACCGCAAAGCACCATGTACCCCAATCATTACAACATTGCATAGTATCCGATACTTTCCTTATAAAAATAACTCAAAGTATCATGTACCCCGATCATTACAACACTGCATAATATCTGATATTTTCCTTTAAATATACCTCAAAGTATAAGTACCCCAATCATTACAACACTGCATAGTATTTGATATTTTCCTTATAAAAATACCTCAAAGTATCATGTACCTCGTTCATTTTTTTTAACAGAAACTTTAAAAGGTTTTATATAAAACAGGCTGTGCACAACCATTCATTATAGAAAAAAAAGCAGGAACGGAGAGTTCTTGTAGTTCAAAAATGGAGTAATCAAAACTGGTCCATGGGAATGACCAAAGAACTCCACAGAGAGTTTTTACAAAACATCTAATGCTTGGGGTAGTGTATACCCTTATAAACTGCTGACAAAGTAACAGACAAAAAAACATAAAAACTTAATAAACCATTAAGGATTGCCTGGGGGCTTCATGGGCTGAACAACCGATTCCTCCTCCATGGGATGCGTTGTTGCTGCTGGAGTTTCAAATTCCTTGCTGCATTGATTCATGCTTACCAAGCGCTGGAGGTCTTCTTGGATTCTGTCCACCTTGCCCATCATTTCCCTGAGGTTGCTTTTAGTGTCATCAATCCTGGAGTCATGGTTACTGATCTGGTATGAAGTGTAGCTGACCACTTCCCCCATACTTTTAACCTCCTGAGAAATTTCCTTGTTGTCCATAATGCCAATGACCATCATTTCATACAAACTCCTGAGATTTTTCTTCAAGTCTGCTAACCCAACATTCTCGTTTGCCTGCGCCATTCTGCCTTGTCCAGGAGAAATTTCAATTCTGGAGAAATTGTTGTGGAGAACACGAACTGCACCAGCAAACACTTGAGCCTGCTCATCGACAAAGAGACCACCGAGAACCAATTTAAGGGTGTTGAGTTCCTACAGGAGGGATTCACGGTCTTTCTTGTTTCGGTAGGAGAGAGTGTCGACTGCACCTTCTTTCCACCCTGAACAGTTGCAACCCAATATCGAATTGCTACCTACTATGAAGGACTGGTCGTCAATGGAGAGGCTGACCCTTGAGCCAATATTCGAAAACCACAGAGAAACACCAGAATGGGTTGTGAATAAATAGGTGGAGAAAGCGGCGAGATCCAGTCTTTCCTTCACAAAAACCCTGGTGAGAGGAAGAGTTTCCCACGGGATTTCCTGCAACAAGCCTTCGTCGACCCCTGCAATGACATCAACCAGAATTCTTTCTAGAGAAATCACATAACGAACAAAGCCATTGCCAAGAGTAAAATGAGGGTGAGGAAGGCTTCGAGGAGAAGACATAGTGGATGGAGCGAAAAGACCTGGAGTGTGCAAGGGGTAGGAGCAATAAACCAAAGGAAGGTGAGCATTAAAGCCTACAGGGATCGAAGGATGGTAGGTGAAGTGATGGAGCCACGCGATGAGAGGATGAAGAGAGTCAGGACAACGCGTTAAGGCTGGAGATCCTTCGCGAATGTCCATGAGGTTGATCCCAGCGGAGGGTGGAGGTCACATGGCGGTGGAGTGAGGAGGGATGGAGTGATAAGGGTGAGAACCTATGTATAAGTCCTTGGCATCTTTACAAAAAAAATTAGACCCTTCGTGGATATCCTTGGAGGAGAAAACTATAAAATGGGGGTATAAACTTGTAATGTCCTCTTCTGCTTAGGCATTAATGATCCGGCGGATTATTCCTTTTAAAGATCCAATATGGTATGATGGTTCAAAGAAGCCGTGAATGGGAAAAATCGGATGGCAAAAGCACAAAAGAAATCAGAGGTCGAAAGAGAACTCCTTCCGTAACATTGGAGGTCAGAAGAGCATCTTCTTCCGCAACGGTGGGCGACCAAACTACTAATTCATCCGCGGGATAACCGGACACAAAAAAATATAAGGATCGGCGGTCGGAAGAAATTTCCTTCCGCAACGTCGGAGCTCACAAAGCTTCGTCCTTCCGCAACGTCAGAGCTCACAAAGCTTCTTCCTTCCGCAACGTCGGAGCTCACAAAGCTTCTTCCTTCCGCAACGGTGGAAACTTTAAGAACGGATCAGGAGTCGGAGCGATTCGGCAACCGCAACGGCGGAAAATTAAAGACGTTTAGAACGACAGAAATCGGGAGACTTTGCCATCCGCCGCCCGAAACTGTGGAAGACTTAGAGACAGTGCCATCCGCAACTGCGGAAACCAAAGTAACAAGACGTCTTGATGGAAAACTAGATGACTGCCGACAGAGTTCATCAGAGGAAAATATCGGAGCTCGTTGCTTATCACTCTTCCGCAACGGTGGAAGTATAGATGACTAAAAATTTTGAAATGCGTTCGATGGCACGGCCCCAACAGCAAAATGTTCATTGCGCGGTTTGATTGGCGGAACATTTGGCGGGACTCCCTTTATATCCATATTTGGTGGATCACAGAGATAGCAGAGTCTAGTATGGTTCCATTTAACATTTGGCTTAGGACTATCCATTTGTCGGAGATTTCTTTGGCTGTTATAACATTTGATCCGTTGCTATATTTGATATAACATTTGGTTCCGCCTTGGCATAGGAGTAACGCTCTGGCAGGTATCATATCTGGCACAGTTTTGTTGCCACGTTTGGATAGTATGAACAGCCTGTTGGTAACGTTATGGGAATATGGAACGGTCGGTTATGATGAACGAGTTGGAATTTGGCAGGAGGATGTGGAACAGACTCTTTGGTAACATTTTGGCGAGTCGAACCGGTGACGATTGGTTCCCACTGAACGCTTCAACAGCTCGATTCTAGCCACGATACAGGGGCAACTTTATATTCCAGTTGTTTTCAGACCGAGTAAGGGGGGGGGGGGAACGTTTGGCTGTAAAATTATTCCCGATACTGTTAGTGTAAAGTCGACCATTCTCTGTTACATGTTGGCTTCTTTGTCTTTTGAAGACCAGATTGTAATTTGTAGAGAGGAGTCTTGAAGACTTTCTGTTCAGCCTTCTGTTTTACAGTTTTCTGTAGTTAATTTTGACAGAGACAAAGGATAGCAGGAGAGTTTTTGCTGCCATTTATCCAAAGTGTTGTTTGTATTTAGAAGTCGACCATTTCTCTGTTATAGTTTGGCTTCTTTATATTTTGAAGTCCAAGTTGTAAGTTTCAGAGAGGGGGTCTTGAGGACTTCCTGTCCAGCATTCTGTTTCTGCAAATGCTGAAGTTGATGCCAGAACCATTTTGGACCATTTTAAGAGATTAATTGGATCGATACCCATTGGAGAGGGACCTGGAGACGTAGCCCAGTGGAGGGGGTGAAATCCGTTATCAACTTCTGTTTGTGACTCTGTTTCTATGTTTCTTCCTTGTATCTGTCTATCAGTGTTGTGGTTTTCATTCCTATTCTGAGCATTTAATTTCTGTTAATGCTGTTCCATTAATTAACCTGTTGCACGCATTCTTTTACAACAAACTTTTAATGCACTAGAGTTGAGGTCGTACGGATCATATTTGGTATCAGAGTTGGTTGACTGTTGTGCGAGTTTGTGAATGCTTACCAGGTCCAGGTCAAAGCGCGGTGAAGGAGAATTAGTTGAAGGAGATCCTGAGATTGGCTCCAGGAGAACATTCTCAAGAACCATGTCTTCTCCACGAGGGGAAGAAGAAGGACATACCGAACGGAAAAAACTTGTTATTTCTGAAACTGAGTTTCTAGAGGCTTTTATGGGCATGAAAGCCATGATGGAAATTCTACTCAATGAGTGAGCAGAAAGGAAGAAGAAAGAAGAAGGATCTTCATCCAGAGATGCAGAAGCGAAGAAGGAAGAAAAGGGTAAAGGAGTAGGAGGTGATGGTGATCCTCCTGATACTAAACAGACTTTTTCTTCTTCTCATAATGCAAGTCCTAATATGCCTTATTTCAAATTGGATGTAAAATTTGAATTACCTATTTATAATGGAGATGTAGATGCTGAAAAATTAGACAATTGGATCAAGCAGCTTGAAGTATATTGCAGGGTGCAGGGCATTAATGATGACCCTTCCAGGATTCAATTGGCCACTTTGAGAATGAGTGGAATGGCTCTTACTTGGTGGGAGAGCAAGATTCAGCAAGATCTTCGGAAGAATGGTAAAATTATTTCAGTTTGGAATGAATTCATTGAAGTATTAAGGAAGCAATTTTATCCTTTAGGTCATATGCAACAATTAATAATGAGCTGGCAAATGTTTAGACAAGCTAAAGGAAAACGCATTCAAGAATATACTCATGAATTTAGAAAGAGGGCTATTGCATTGAATGTTGCATTGGATACGCAAGAAACTCTTCTTAAATATATTGGTGGCATGCATTCTTATTTGTGACATACTTTGTTGATGTTTAACCCCAGTAATTTGGATGATGTATGTGTTCAAGCTACACATTTAGAAGCTAGGGGTAAGCATGATGATGATTTGTTTATGAAGAAGTCATCTAAATTTGACAACAAAGATAAAAGCAAATATAAGGGAAAGGAAACAGCTACCATCACGAAAGAGGGTGAGAGACCCACATTCTCACATTGTCAGAAAGGGCATGATGTTTCAAAGTGCTGGAAACTTCATCCAGAATTAAAGCCAAAGTGGATGGGAAGAAATAAAAACAAAGATAAGGATAATCAAGCAGCTACTGCAACAATAATTCAAGACTTGGGATCTGATTCAGGTGATGAGACTAAGATCACAGCAATAGGGATCCAAGGTAAAGATAAAGGTATATCTCTTTCCATTGATGCAAGTTCAAGTTCTAATTCATGTGCAAGTACAAGTACAAATCTGCTAGCTACTTCTATGCATGGTGATAAAAGAAGAAGTGAACTGTTTCATGTTCGTGTCATTACAAATCATACAAAGGTTGATACATTGTTTGATAGTGGTTCTCAAGTGAATTTGATATCAGAAGAAGTGGTTAAGAAATTGCATTTAGTTACTATGCCTCATGAAAAACCCTATCCTCTTGGTTGGGTTACTAATGATACACAATTGCAAGTTACAAAGAAATGCATTTTGAAATTTACAATCACTGAAAAGTTTATGGATGAGGTAGAACTAGATGTAGTACCCCTTGACATTTGTGGAATTGTACTTAGGAGTCCATATTTGTATGACCGGAAAGCAGTCTTTTATAGAGAGCAGAATAAATATCATCTCTTTAAAGGTGGTGTGGAATATATTGTTCGTGCACATCGTATGAAAACAAATCTAGCATTAGTCGCTACAAGTGAAATGAAAATGATAGTGAATGCTAGTAGGAAGTTTGCATTAATGGCTGTTAAAGGTGAATCATTGGGGGAACCTGGAATTAAATTAATTAAAGGTGTTCTCAAGTATGGTGCTTTGTTACAGGGACCTGAAAGATTATCACTTAATAGAGATGTACATCATGAAGTGCAGTTGCAGCAAAGCATGCCTCTTCCAAATTTTGGCATGAATCGGATGATTATGCAAAAGACTGTTCATGATTATTTGCAGCACATGCAGTGCATTAAATCTCCTTTTGAGACTTGTTTTTGTTATCTGTTGAAGTCACATGTAGACTTTTCTTTCGGCACAAAAGATGTGAGAGGTGAACATCATGATGCAAAGAAAACAGTGCAGCAGATAGTGCAAGAACAGCAGGAGAAGAGTCAGGCAATTTGCAAAGCCAGACATGAAAATCATCATCCTTTTGAAGTTGAAAAGCAAATTTGGTTGCAGATCACCAAGGGAAGATTGAAAGGTAAAAAGCTCAATTTTGTTTATGATCATTTTGAGATTTTTAAAAATAAGTGTAAACATTCTTTCTGGTTGAGCTTATCTTCAGTTGCATATGCAAAGAATTTTAAATGGTATGAACCTCCTTTGGTCATGGACAAGGAGACTAATATGCAGATTCTAAGCAAGGCAGGATGTATGGAGATCGGAATGGTGAGGAAGTGGTACCCTCACCTTCCTGTAGGATGATCTAGGATTTTGGAGGTCCAAAAGCTCTTCAATGGGGAGGATTGATCCGGTGGATTATTCCTCTTAAAGATCCAATATGGTACGATGGTTCAAAGAAGCCGCGAATGGGAAAAATCGGATGGCGAAAGCACAAAAGAAATCAGAGGTCAGAAGAGAACTCCTTCCGCAACATCGGAGGTCAGAAGAGCATCTTCTTCCGCAACGGCGGGCGGCCAAACTACTAATTCATCCATGGGATAATCGGACGCAAAAAAATATAAGGATCGGCGGTCGGAAGCATTTTCCTTCCGCAACATCGGAGCTCACAAAGCTTCGTCCTTCCGCAACGTCGGAGCTCACAAAACTTCTTCCTTCCGCAACGTCGGAGCTCACAAAGCTTCTTCCTTCCGCAACGGCAGAAACTTAAAGAACGGATCGGGAGTCGGAGCGATTCAGCAGCCGCAACGGCAAAAAATTAAAGAAATTCGGAATGGCGGAAATCGGGAGAATTTGCCATCCACCACCCGAAACTGCGGAAGATTAGAGACAATGCCATCTGCAACTACAGAAACCAAAGTAACAAGACGTCCCGATGGAAAACCAGATGACCGCCGACAGAGTTCATCGGAGGAAAATATCGGAGCTCGTTTCTTATCACTCTTCCGCAACGGTGGAAGCATAGATGACTAAAACTTCTGAAATGCGTTTGATGGCACGGCCCCAACAGCAAAATGTTCATTGCGTGGTTTGATTGGTGAAACATTTGGCGGGACTCCCTTTATATCCATATTTGGCGGATCACAGAGATAGCAGAGTCTAGTATGGTTCCATATAACATTTTGCTTAGGACTATCCATTTGGCAGAGCTTTCTTTGGCTGTTATAACATTTGATCTGTTGCTATATTTGATATAACATTTGGTTCCATCTTGGCATAGGAGTAACGCTCTGGCAGGTATCATATCTGGCACAGTTTTGTTGCCACGTTTGGATAGTATGAACAACCTGTTGGTAACGTTACAGGAATATGGAACGGTCGGTTATGATGAACGAGTTGGAATTTGGAAGGAGGATGCGGAACAGACTCTTTGGTAACGTTTTGGCGAGTCGAACCGGTGACAATTGGCTCCCACTGAACGCTTCAACAGCTCGATTCTAGCCACGATACAGGGGCAGCTTTATATTCCAGTTGTTTTCAGACCGAGTAAGGGGGGAAAAAAAGTTTGGCTGTAAAATTATTCCTGATACTATTAGTGTAAAGTTGACCATTCTCTGTTACATGTTGGCTTCTTTGTCTTTTGAAGACCAGATTGTAATTTGCAGAGAGGAGTCTTGAAGACTTTTTGTTCAACCTTCTGTTTTACAGTTTTCTGTAGTTAATTTTGATAGAGATAGAGGATAGCAGGAGAGTTTTTGCTGCCATTTATCCAGAGTGTTGTTTGTATTTAGAAGTCGACCATTTCTCTGTTATAGTTTGGCTTCTTTATCTTTTGAAGTCCAAGTTGTAAGTTTCAGAGAGGGGGTCTTGAGGACTTCCTATCCAGCATTATGTTTCTGCAAATGCTGAAGTTGATGCCAGAACCATTTTGTACCATTTTAAGAGATTAATTGGATCGGTACCCATTGGAGAGGGACCTGGAGACGTATCCCAGTGGAGGGGGTGAACTCTGTTATCAACTTCTGTTTGTGACTCTGTTTCTGTGTTTCTTCCTTGTATCTGTCTATCAGTGTTGTGGTTTTCATTCCTGTTCTGAGCATTTAATTTCTGTTAATGATGTTCCGTTAATTAATCTGTTGCACGCATTCTTTTACAACAAACTTTTAATGCACTAGAGTTGAGGTCCTACAGATCAATTAAGGACCAACCCGCTAACCTATGTGATTCCTATAGGTTCGAGCGGGTACTGATAGTCAAGGAATCAGCCGAAGACTAATGCCATATATAGAAGATCTAGGGCATCAATATTATATCACCATTGGGTAGAAGAGGGCCACTAGAGCTGAAGGCCACCTGCATGCATGGCATCCAGGAATTATTTAATGATGCATGCACCCGATTAAGTCTCCATGCGGATGCATGCAAGTCAACTACAAATTAGAAGATAAAGTGACCTAATTAGGTCAAAAGTTAGGGTTTTCGCAGTTGAAAGTTATAAAAGAAAGATAAAGTGAATGGAGAAGTCACTTATGTGATAATTGATTTGTGGAGTCGAATTGGAGAGCTCGGCGAGCTAAGTTGGGGTTGAGCGCATGCTCAGCTAACTAGTGTATTTCGGCAGCGAAATCTATTTTCCCTAGTTCATCATCAGGTTGGATAATCTAGGTTCAGCACTAGTTCATCATCAGGTTACATTCAGCAGTTATTCCGGGAGGTTGATTATTCATACAGCCAGAGGGTTTCACCGTCACACCTTGTCACCATGATTAGAGACAAAGCAATTCGTTTTCCTACCTACAGTGTTCAGAACTTCCGCATGCTGCTTCCATCATCATCAGAGGGGTATTATAACCCTAGTGCACATCATCTGGGCTTCTAGCAGTAGCTTATTTATTATTCTGGAGCTTATACAGTTTGAGAGGAGGGTGCATTCACCTATGGAGGATGATTTGGTGTATCTCCTTATTCCTCCGACAGAATCCTTGCATGCTGGGACCAGTCTCTTCACCATCAGTTGATCTATATACTGGTATGTACATGCATTGATTTCTCCTATTTTATAGCATCTTAGTATTTTTCTAGGGCACATATTTGCATGCAACTGCATGCATGCAAAGTTCGGGGTTTGCTTTCCTATTTGATTAAGGAGTAAGTCTATTATCCATCTACAGTATACACATAAACAAGAAAATATCAGTTTGGGATATTATAGTGGTATCAAAGCTATTTTCCTTGCCAGTTGTGGGCATGCAAAAATTATAAATGAATTCAGGAGACCCATACAACATTACTCACAGGAGACAGAGGTATAGAGACAGAGAAGAGGAGTTAGAGGACACAGATTTGGGGAATAGAGAGTATTAGTTTGAAAACGGCAAAGAAACAATGGCCGATGATGATAAAATAGCTTTCAATAGTCTCATATCAGCCATAAAAGAAATCACCATTGGGAAAAAAGAAATGATGAGCACCTTCAGGCAAATGACTGAAGAGAATGGGCCCACCCCACATAGTCCCTTATTTCCCAACAGTGATAGGGTATCCACCAGCAGTAGTAGGGAGCACTTACATACCAACATGCAGAGCCATCCCCATATATACAAGCCTTTCCGACCTACCATGACTCAATTCTTAGATAATCCAGCTACAGTGCCTCTAGCACAAGCAGAACCAGATGAACCCATGAGTGCCTGTCTGAGAGAATATAGGGATTTAGGAGAGGACTTCCATTCAGCCATGACCTTCACTGAATTCTTCCACTTTAAAAGTAAGAACAAACCCAAAGCTTACAATAGGTCATTCACCCAGAACTATCAGTTATAGCGCACTGTAGGGAAATTGACTATCCCTACCTTTGAGGGAACCCGGGGTGGCCACCTAGGAATTGGGTGCAGAAGTTGGATACATACTTCCAGCTCAACCCCATGATTGAGACATATGCCATTAAATTGGATACTTTGCATTTGGACGGAGAAGCACATGAGTGGTGGTACCACGGGTTAGTGACATTGGGTCACAACACCATCACCTCATACACAAATTTTACACAGAGGCTCATTGAGCGGTTTGATCGGAAGGATCTAGAGGTACACTTTAGGGAGCTGGCACAACTCAAGCAGACAGGGAGTGTAGATGCTTTCATTTCTGAGTTTCAGAGGATAGCAGTCATGGTCACAGATATATCGGAGAGTAGGTTGATTATGTTGTTCACTGAGGCTCTCACTGAACCCTTACGGGGATGGGTCAAGTCTTATAGGCCCACCACCCTAGAAGATGCCATTAGATGGACTAGAGACTTGCAGGATGCAGTGCCCAAAATTAGGTTTCCTCTCAGGACCGATGTTCCTATTAAAGATAAAGAAAGGAAACCATGGCCCAAGAAAGAATGGATGGCCAATGATACCCGACAGGACCTTAGAAGAAAAAAGTTATGTTTCACTTGCCAGGAACCATGAATACCGGGTCACAGATGTTCAAGAAAAGGAAAGGCTTGCTACATAGAGGCTTCTTTCGACAGTGAGGAGGATGAGGATTACCAAGATCAGGAGCAGGGAGAGACAACATAGACAGTTGCTGAGGGACAGGCCTTGGGAGGTACCATTGCTACCATGACAGGGGTTCCTAGATTCCACACTCTTCAGATCAGAGGTACCATACAGGGCCACAGAGTGGGAGTACTGATAGATGGTGGGGAATCCCACAACTTTATTGATGTTGCATGGGTTAAAAAGAGAGACATTCAGACTGATAGCTTTGATGGGTTTTCGGTAGTAGCAGCAGGCCACACCATGGAGTGTAGTCAGAGGATTCCTAAATTAAAGGTAACGCTTGGGAATTATACAGTGATAGAGACATTCTATGTGGTAGATGTACCTGACATGAATGTGGTACTAGGAGCTCAGTGGTTGTATTCTATAGGGAAGTATTCCACAAATTACCAGACCATGGAGATGGAGTTTACAGGAGCAGAAGGACAGAAGGCGGTATTGAGAGGGATGAATACCTATCCTCCCACAGCAGTGACATCACACAGGATGGAGGAAGTACTCTGGCAAGGAGATATTGAGTGGGTTGCAGAGTGTATGGTTACCTTCAGGAAACCACCAAATGAGGCCACACAACATCCAGCAGAAATAGCGGCCTTACTACAGAAGCACAAGGTATTATTCAAAGACCTTCCAACAGGTCGACCTCCAGATAGGGGATTTGAGCAAATTATTGAGTTAGAGGAGGGGATCCAAGCAATTATCACCACTCCTTACAGACATCCCAAGAGGTATAAATATGAGATGGAGAGTACAATCAAGGAACTACTCAAGCTAGGATACATCAAACCTAACTCCAGTCCCTTTGCATCTTCAGTAGTGCTAGTGAAGAAAAAGGATGGAACCTTACGCATGTGCATTGATTACAGGGCACTCAATAAGAAGACCATAAAGAACAGGTATCCCATCCCTAGGATTGACGAGTTAATGGATGAACTATAGGGGGAAAAGTACTTTTCCAAAATTGATCTCCGCTCAGGGTACCATCAGATTCTGGTCAGGGAACAGGATGTTCCAAAGATCGCTTTCCGTTGCCACTACGAACATTATTAGTTTCTAGTGATGCCATTTGGGCTCACTAATGCACCAGCTACTTTCCAATCATGCATGAACCATATCTTCAGGACACAGTTGCGTAAATATATTCTGGTATTCTTCGATGACATATTGATATACAGTCGGACTTGGGAAGAACATTCGAGACATCTTGATGAAGTACTTGGTATTCTACAGGAGTAGTCACTATATGCCAAAATGTCCAAGTGTGAGTTTGACATGTAGGAGATGTTGTACTTAGGACATGTGATAGGGGCCAACGGGGTCCGGGTGCACTTAGAGAAGATTCAGGCAATTTTGGATTGGCCTACACCTAAAAATGTGACAGAACTGAGGGGCTTTTTGGGCCTTTGCACCTACTACAGGAGGTATGTCAGCGGATTCTCACAGATGACCGCACCCCTCATAGATCTTACCAAGAAGGGAGAATTTAGTTGGTTGGAGGCAGCACACAGCACAACAAACATTCGAGAAAATGAAGGAGGTAATGAGTTCATGCCCAATATTAGCTTTACTAGACTTTTCTCAATCCTTTGTGTTAGAATGTGATGCTTCAGGAGAGGGAATTGGGGCAGTTTTGATGCAGAACAACCACCCCATTGCATTTGAGAGTAGGAAGCTCAAAGACTATGAGCGCCACTCTTCGATATATGAGCATCTCATCAGATTGGAGGTCTCATCTTTTGGTTGAGTACTCGAAAGATAAGTTTGCTTGCTAGCTATTGGATGGACAGATTCAGGATGATAAGTACAGGGTCATTGATGATATCATATACTACAAAAGCATAATATTCTTGGTTCCAGAGTCTCCCCTCAAGAATAAAATCTTACAGGCATCGCACGATTCACCATTAGCAGGGGATCATGGGTTTCTCAAGACCTACAGACAGATTAGAGAAAGGTTCTCATGGAAGGGCCTCAAGAAAGATGTGATACAACATGTGAGGGAGTGCAGCTTGTGCCAACAAAACAAAATAGAGCACATCCACCCGGCTGGTTTACTACATCCCTTACCTATTCCCGAGTAGAAATGGGGGAGCATTTCTATGGACTTCATTACTGGGCTGCCCAAGGTCCAAGGCAGAGACTGCTTGTACGTAGTAGTCGACAAATTGACTAAGTTTTCTCACTTCTTTGCCATATCATCATATTATTCAGCAGCACAGGTAGCAGAACTATTTTTCAGAGAGGTATTTATACTCCATGGGTTACCCAAGACCATTGTCAGTGACAGGGACAACAAATTCACAGGAGCCTTTTGGCAAGAGCTTTTCCAGTTGGTGGGGACCAAGTTAGCCATGAGCACAAGTTATCATCCTCAGAGTGACGGGCAGACATAGATTGTTAATAAATGGATTGAGGGATACTTGAGAAATTACGTATCAGGTCAGTAGAGGACATGGATCAAATGGTTACACTTGGGTGAACATTGTTACAACACCACCTACCATATGACCATTGGGATGACCCCTTTCTGAGCCCTGTATGGGTATGATGCTTCCACTTTTGCAGACCGGATATTTGGCGATACCAGGGCCCCAAAGGCCAAGGAGTGGATTCAGGAGGGTCAAGATATCCTCAAGATACTTAGGGAGAAGATACAGGCTGCTCAGAATCAACAGAAGATATATGCAGACAGGCACAGAGTTGCCTCCAGCCTTACCGACAGTCATCTCTTAAAAAAAAAGGAGCAGAAAAACTCCAACCTCGTTTCTATGGTCCATACAAGATAATTCAAAAGGTTGGAGAGGTAGCATATGAGCTAGAACTACCCCCAGAGAGCAAGATTCACAACGTATTTCATGTCTCCAATCTCAAGAAGGTGGTTGGTCAACAGATTGTTACATCTTCTAAGCTTCCTCCCCTTAATGATGAGGGGCAATTGGTTCTGATTTTGGAGCGCATCCTAGAGGTGCGAGAGCGAAAACTGAGGAACTGAATCATCAGAGATTACCTAGTTTAGTGGAAAGATCTGCCTATAGAGGAGGCTACTTGGGAGGCAGAATAGGTATTACAGCACCCAGCTTTACAGTTGCTTGAGGACAAGCAAATTCGAGTGCGGAGGACTGTAATGTCCTCTTCTGCTTAGGCATTGAGGACCAACCGGGTAACCTATGTGATTCCTATAGGTTTGAGCGGGTACTGATAGTCAAGGAATCAGCTGAAGACTAATGCCATATATAGAAGATCTAAGGCATCAATATTATATAACCATTGGGTAGAAGAGGGCCACTAGAGCCGAAGGCCACCTGCATGCATGGCATCCAGGCATTATTTAATGATGCATGCACCCGATTAAGTCTCCATGCGCATGCATGCAAGTCAACTACAAATTAGAATATAAAGTGACCTAATTAGGTCAAAAGTTAGGGTTTTCGCACTTGAAAGTTATAAAAGAAAGATAAAGTGAATGGAGAAGTCACTTATGTGAGAATTGATTTGTGGAGTCGAATTGGAGGGCTCGGCGAGCTAAGTTGGGGTTGAGCGCATGCTCAACTAACTGGTGTATTTCGGCAGTGAAATCTATCTGCCCTATTTCATCATCAGGTTGGATCATCTAGGTTCAGCACTAGTTCATCATCAGGTTACATTCAACAGTTATTCCAGGAGGTTGATTATTCAACCAGCCAGAGGTTTCACTGTCACACCGTGTCACCGTGATTAGAGACAAAGCAATTCGTTTTCCTACCTATAGGGTTCAAAAATTCCGCATGTTGCTTCCATCATCATCATAGGGGTATTATAACCCTAGTGCACATCATCTGGGCTTCCAGCAGCAACTTATTTATTATTCTAGAGCTTATACAGTTTGAGAGGAGGGCGCATTCACCTATGGAGGACGATTTGGTGTATCTCCTTATTCCTCGGGCAGAATCCTTGCATGCTGGGACTAGTCTCTTCACCATCAGTTGATCTATATACTGGTATGTACATGCATTGATTTCTCCTATTTTATAGCATCTTAGTATTTTTCTAGGGCACATATTTGCATGCAATTGCATGCATGCAAAGTTCGGGGTTTGCTTTCCTATTTGATTAAGGAGTAAGTCTATTAGCCATCTACAATATACACATAAAGAGGAAAATATAAGTTTGGGATATTACAAAACTTGAGTCCCAAGGATCCATTAAGGAATAGGTTTGAGGTGAGGGACTTGGCCATTTAGGCAAAATTGACCTTGGGGTAGGGAGGCCCCCATGTTCGCCAAGGCATCAACAATAGAGTTGTTTGTGCAAAGGATGTGGAAGAATTCATAGTGCTTGAATAAGAGAGGAGTGATTTTGTCGTGCAGATGACGACATTTTATAGAGCCAATGGTGTATCCATTAATCATTTTATATATGACGTGTCGAGAATCTCCAAAAATCGTGATCCTAGAGAGGTCTTTGTTGGCTAGAATTTTCATTCCCTTGAGGAGAGCCAACCACTCAGCCTCGTTATTGGTCCTATAGCCAAGACCCCAAGCGAAGGTTTGTTCAACATGTCCTCTAGGATCCAGAAGGATCCCCCCCACACCTGCCACCCCTGGGTTTCCCTTCGAGGCACCATCAAAAAAGAAAGCGTAGGAATTTCTTTCTCTCAACCAGGCCTTGAAGTCACTGCTGTTTGTTCTTATTTCCCAAGGAAGAGTGCTGGAGGATTGTTTTGTTTTTTTGTGTGAATATTTGAGCTGAAGGGGGCTCCTTTCTTTTAAAAAGATTTTACACCAAGTTGCATAAGGCTCAGAGATGTGCTCATCATCAGGAAAACTGATGTCATTCAAGGTGAACTTTTCAGATATCATTCCCACCACTTTAGAAGCTATACAAGCCAGAACGAATTTTTGATCATTGAAGATGGATTTGTTCCTGGCTATCCACAGTTGCCAGCAGAGATTCTTGGGTTCAAAGGAGACTAAGGATGGATTTTTTTATGAGAGAGCCAGGGAATTATTTGGACCAATCCTCAAGAAACTGAACCACTAAGCCTGGGGGTTGGATAGAAATCCCGTAAGGAGAACACATTGCCATATTTTCCATGAAATTCTGCATTGAAGAAAAATATGGTTTGAGGTTTCCTCTTCCATGTTGCAAAGAGCACACTGAGAGGGTCCTGCTATCCCTCTCTTCCTAAGATTCTCAGCTGTGAGAAGTTTATTATGCATCAGAATACAGATGAAAGAGTTTACTTTTGGGATGCTGTCTGGATGCCAAACCTTCCTCCAAAGATGATCATTTGCTTCCGGCTCCAAAGAGAGTCTCATGTATCCCTCTTTGACCGTGTACTGCCTAGTTTTACCCCAACCAATGTGATCTCTTGTTGTTTCTCGAGATGGTGTCAAGCCATGAAGGGATGAGAGAAAGAGGGTCGTGGCTTCTTCCAAATGGGTTGGAGGGTGAAGATCTTTCCAGCCAATCCAACACCCCGTCGGATCCCACATTGAGAGATCATGAAGAGTATGAAAGCCTTGACTGTAGGCCCAATCAGCGAGAGAAGTCAAGCCTGGAAGCAAAGAACGAGGAGGCTGTCCTAGAATGATGCAATTCCATAAATTAATTTTTTTACCATTGCCTGGGATCCAATAGTAGTCAAACTGAATTATAATGAGAGAAGCTTTGCACAGCTGCCAGAAAGAGGTTCCCTTACCCGTCCATGCGTTGTCTAATATTTTTGATCTGGGCCTTTTGATGTATTTTTTCTTGATTATTTATTTCCACCATTCTTTCTTACTTGTAGCCAACCTCCAGATCAGTTTCTCTCCCAAGGCTTTGTTCATTTGCTCCAGATCCCTGATGCCCAGACCACCTTTATTTTTTGTCCTTTTGACTATATCCCACTTGACTAAATGGAATTTCTTTGTCTAGACCTTTCCTCCTTGCCAAAGAAATTTTCTGATTTCCTTACATATATTGTTGATGACATTTTTGGGCTGGAGTAAATTGGATAGGAGGAAAGGATAGAATGTATGAGAGTCATTTTCCCGGTGAGGTTTAACCACTTAGATCCCAGAGATTGGATCTTGTTTTTGATTTTTTGAATGATCGGAGTCCACATAGTAGAGGCAAAAGACGTTTTGGCTATGGGAATGCCCAGATAAGTGAAATGAGTCCAATTAAGAGTGGCATTGATATGCAGAATATGTGATATGCTGCATTACAATTCCATCCATAGAGTTGACATTTGTTTAGATTGGCTGAGCTTCCAGAGGTACGGAGAAAAAGGTCTAGGGGCTTAGGAAATTTCTGGCTATTTGAGGGGAGGCTATCCCAAGCAGAATTGTATTGTCTGCAAAAAGGGCGTGATTGATAGGAAGGACTCCATTCCGGAAGGAGAGGCCCAGAAGAGAGCCTTCAGCTTGAAGTCTAGAGAGTCTTCTACTAAGGGAGTCAGCAACCAGGATATAAAGAAAAGGGGAGAGAGGGCACCCTTGCCTTATCCCTCGGGAGGCTTTAAACAAATTAGAGGGTCTGCCATTGATTAAGGGGGCTATCCACAGAGAGTTTATGCAAGCTTGAACTTGGTTGATGAAGATGGGGGGAAAACCAAATTTCTTTAGAACCATAAGAATGAAGGAATGCCTCAACCGATCAAAGGCATTAGCCAAGTCCAACTTGATGGCTATACCTAGTTCACCCTTTTTTATGCTGGGATGAATCGCCTCTTGAACCATCAGAATATTATCTCTGATTTGCCACTTGCTCGGTGATGACTGTGCCATCCTCGTTTTTGAGCTCCCGCAATGTGTTCCACCTTTGTCTATCCTTGAATTGGTTTTGAAAGAATTTGGTATTTTGATCTCCACCTTTAAGCTAGAGAATACGTGATCGAAGCCTCCATCCCTCTTCCTCTTGCCTTAAGATTTTTTGCAGACTTGTTTCAAGTTCTATTTCTTTGACAAGGTGCTCCTTGGTGATCTCATTTTCCTCCATTTCCGCTTGGAGGGCTTCCATATTCTTTATAATTTATGCTTTTTGTTGAGAAGGCTCATGGTAATGTTGCTTTGCCCAGGATTTGAGGGCTGCTTTAACCCTTTTGATTTTCTACTCCCATGAGTAAGCTAGAGAGCCTGGAATGAAACAGCACCAGGCGTTAGTGATGATATCCTCAACTCCTTCAGATTCGAGCCAGAGATGATTAAAGTGAAAAGGAAGGGGCCCTAAATTTTCCAAAGGCGGGAAAAAAAGACAGATTGGCTTGTGATCAGAGATGGCCGAGCACAACAGTTTGGATTCAGGGTAAGAATTGAGGAGATGGGTGCTAACCAAGAACCGATCCAGTCTAGCGGCTATGTGGCCGGGTCCAATTCATTTGTTGCTCCAAGTGAAGGTGTCGTTCTTCGGCTTGATGTCCGAGAGGCCCCATTGCGAAATCAGGTCCTCCAACCTTTCTCCAAAGGGATCCCTGACCTTAGTTCCACCTCTGCGTTCATCCGCATAGATAGTAACATTGAAGTCCCCCGCTATGAAGCAAGGGAGAAGCGATTTACCTTCACATTGTTCTTTAAGGGAATTCCAAAAACTATCTTTCTGAGCATGGATAGTCGGGACATAGATGTTCCCAATCCATAACATTTCTTTCTTTTCTTTGTTTTCTAATTTGATGAAAAGCCAATTTTTGTTCTCAATGGCAGAATGCATAGCAAATTTTTCAGCGTCCCACCAACAGAGAAGGCCTCCAAAGGCACCAGATGCGTTGGTGGCTAGTCCTTCACCTTTAGGCCAGAATCTTTTTAGGGTTGCAAGACTATCTTCTGCCATTTTTTTTGTCTCCTGGATGAGAAGAATTGAAGCCGATTCCATTGTTTTAAATCTTTTGATAACTTCTATTTTCTGGGAACCTCCTAATCCTCTGCAATTCCAAGAGACCGGCTTCATTATTTCTTGAGTTGTCTAAGTGCCTTTTCCTTCACCTCTTTTTCCTCTTCTGTGCTGAGAAGATACTTGCTTGCTTGTGAGGTTTTGACTAGAAATTCTAGGTTAGATTGTTTCCCCACTGCCTTTTCCCTTGCTGCTTCCTGTTCCCATATTGTCTTGTTGGACTTTCTTCCTTTCCTGGAGAGAGGTTCTTGTTCTTCAGTAGAGATGTCTGTGGATTCTTCAGATCATGTTTTTTCCCTAGATCGTGTGATCGATCCTTCTGAATTTGTTGCAGCTTCCTTCCTTGCCGAAGGCTGCGCCATATCTTCTTCCAGGTCATCTTTCTCCTTTTGGGGTGGTACTTCTACAGGTGTTTCATCTTCCTGATGGAGGGCTTCTTCGGCATTTTCCTCTGGGGTTTCTATCTCTTGAACCTCTGTTTGAAGAACCTCGAACCTATTTCCGAAGGCGCTCTTTGGCGGGATGTGAGGCTTCTTAGTGGATGTGTTCTTTGCAGTCTTCTTCCCGCTTACTAGATTCCATCCCTCTTCTTGTAGGCCTTCTGAGTTGGATTTCTCCGGCTTTTTTGGACAAGATTTAGCAAAATGCCCATATTCATGGCAGTATTTGCATTTGAAAGGGATTTGTTCATAATCCACAGTTTGTAAATGGTTCCATCTGTCGATGAAGAGATTAATGGATTCCGGTAGGCCCTTTTTAAGATCAACCTCAACGCAGATTCGGGCGCATGAGAACATAGGAGCTTTTGGCTCAGACTTGTCCACGTATTTCCGCAAAGTATTCCCTATTGCTCGAAAGTCTTCGTCATTCCAGCAGTGGAGACTGGAACAGCCTTAGGGATGTCCTTTTCTGGGTTGAAAGAGAGATCCCATTTGTTGAGTTACATGCCTCTTGGACCCATGAAGTAAGTGCCATTCCTAAAAAAAATGTCACGATCCTCTTTCTTTTCGAAAATGAAAGCGAAATAACCTTTTCCACAGAAGATTTGCTGAACCTCACCTTGGATAAGGGTTCTCCAGTTTTTGTTAAGCCAGACTTCCACTGAGCGAAGGGATGTCCATAGCCCAGTGAACAGGCCAATGAGGTCTTTCTCAGAGAGGGTGACTGCTTTTCGCTTTGAGGCGGCGGAGGAGAGCTTCACTTCAGGAATGTTGGCGCGCTTGACAAATCGAGAGGAAGGGGGCACTGTAGACGAAGGAGGAGGAAGGGAGACCACGATGCTGTGGAAACGGTCTTCAGCCGATTCGGGGTTCGGGGGATCCATGGGTGCGAGGCCTGTAGACCAGAAACCTTAGAACGCGCGCTCAGCTTGAGATTTTTTTTTCCTGACAAAAAAAAAAAAAGTGGTACTGAGGGATTTGTTATTAATGACCATAATCACATCATGTTGTTTCCTTGTCTTTGTACCTCGTTCATTACAAGTGCATAGTAGTTGATATTTCCTTGTAAAAATACCTCAAAATATCATGTACCTCGATCATTACAAAACTGCATAGTATATGATATTTGCCTCATAAAAATACCTCAAATTAGCATGTAGCCCCATCATTACATCAGTGCATAGTATCTTATATTTTCCTTATAAAAATATTTTAATGTATCATGTACCCTAATCATTACAACAATGCACAGTATCTCATACTTGCCTTATAAAAATACCTCAAAGTATCATATATCTCAATCAATGCAATACTTTATAGTATCTGATATTTTCCTTATAAAAATATCTTAAAGGATCATGTACCCACATCATTATAGCACTTCATAATATCTCATATTTGCTTTTAAAAATAATTCAAAATATCATGCACCCCAATCATTATAACAGTGCATGATATCTCATTTTTGCCTTATAAAAATAAATGCATGATATCTCATTTTTGCCTTATAAAAATAAGACAAAATATCATGTACCCTAATCATTACAACACTGTATAGTATATTATATTACCTTATAAAAATACATATACCTAAATTATGATGTCAAAAACTTCAAAGTATCATGTACCCCAAAGTGTCATGTCCTCAACAAAAGTGTCTAGATTGAGAAATGAAGAACCTCCCGGAATTACTGCCCTACCTGCAGAATCTTTGAGTTTGATAATGTTGTCTTTCAGCTTCTTTCCTGCTGTACTTTCCATCATTCTCTTCACAACATCTTCCACCTCTTCCTTTGACACCAATTTGTCTTCATCCACCTCCACATCCTTGAAATCCATACCAATCTCCCACACATCCTTCATGAATCTGCAGTTGAGAAACTGATCAGCAAAATAAGGAAATCCCACCATGGGAACTCCCATACTCAAGCTCTCCAAGATAGAGTTCCACCCACCGTGTGTGAGGAATAACCCCACTGAAGAGTGGGCAAGAACTTTCACTTGAGGCGCCCATGTCACAAACAGAGCCCGGTCCTTGGTTCGTTCTTCAAAGCCCTCAGGCAAAACCATGGACTTCCCTTCAGCCATATCCAAGCGGAGAACCCACAAGAAAGGATGCCCACTGCCCTCTAGGCCCAACGCCAGTTGCTCCAACTGTTTCTGAGATTTCACAGCGATGCTCCCAAAGGAAACGTATATAACCGATCCAGCCTCTTGCATATCCAGCCATCTCAGGCATCTCTCGCCCTCCTCCTCCCACAGACTGCTAGTGGAATCCCTACCTTGTAAGAAATTAGGAAGGAATACAGGTCCTATGGCCAGAGCAGGACATCCATTCAAAGCGAGCGCCGCTGCTGCCTCCCTCCCCTCGAGCTCGTCAAAGGTGTTCACCAGTACGTAGTCCCCTTTACTCTGCTTCTGAGATTCATACAAAAAAAAATTGTAAACAACGTCGGATTTGTCTTCAGCGCGATAGAAGGATAGCAGGTCGCTTGGTTTCAATGGTGGAATGTTGCCAGGGAGACAAGTGATCAGTTTTTCTGGATTTTGAGCTTCCTTCACTGAAAACAAAAACACACAGCTGATCATAAGGTGAACCCAACAAAGATGAATGTTGAAGTTAGTGTATAGAGAAATACCTTTGACAGGAATGTGTCCCTCAGAGAGAAGAAAGTTGGCATGGCTCTGGGATATGGAGCAAGCAGCACATACAGGCCAGAAGATAACCCTGGGCACTTTCATATTCCTTGCCACTTGCTCTGTACAGGACATGATGCAGTCTGTCACGATGCAAGTGATGGGCGGAACCGATGATGATGATTTCTCATTATGATCTTCATCAACAGTCCTGCCAATCAGGAGCTCTTCCAACAGTGGGCCTAACTTTTGCAGGGAAACGAATAACTCGGCCATGTTGGAGGAGCGACCATGGTCCTGCGATAAGCCATCCGGAATTGACAGAAATCGAAATCTCCAACCTCGCTTCTCCAACTCGGGATCTCCTCTGGAAGCAAGAGAAAACAGATTGTTGGTATTTTTGGAAGCTTCAACCATCTGTTTGTGAATATAGTGAGTGTTGACGAAAGTGATAAAGAAACCCCTGGTAGCGAGGAGCTGGGCCAAATTCATGAAAGCATTAACATGGCCCTGTAGAGGAGTCGGGACAAGCACAGCATGGTTCTGCTTTTGATTCATCATATTCCCAATTTTTCTTCTGGTCACTTCCACAGTATAATCGATTTCCAGTAACTCCAAGAGAGTCACAGAGTTGTAATAAAAATGGCAAGGCTGCCTGAATCACACAGTTACAACTGGAAGTTTGCTCTAAAACGTCTGGTGAAGAGATGTATTTATAAATGAGTATCAGTCGTGCTTACTACAGTACTCGGTGGTTATTAGAGTCCTTCTTGATCACTCCAATCTTTTGAAATGGTCTCCATGGTGGAATATGCTTTCAATGTATAATGAATCCACTCTCAGACAACAAATAATAATGGCAGAATCACATTGGTATAGTTGGAAAGCAGTTCCTATTTTGTTTGAGACTATTTGCATTCCGATCTTGTTTGAATCGTATTTTGTTTTAATCGTAATGGAGACTGTTTGCAATCCTATTTTGTTTGAATCGTAATGGAGACTATTTGCATTTTTGCTAGTAAAATATGTCGAAAAATAAAAAACAAGAAAGTCTACTTGTACACTTTAACAAAGTACAACTACAATTTCAACAATTCTTACCTAGTATTTATCAAAACAAATTATCTAGAATTTAGATCACTCCAATTGGAATCGTGGAGTCTTTGATTCAATTCAAATCAAATATGTTATCATATATACATTGACTTCATCGCCCCCCACAACCCTATATATTTTAAAATTCACATGCATCATTGAATATTCATTCAATTCTGGGTGGCGATTCTCCTGCGTAAAGTTTGACAGATGGCAAAGAATATTGATTTCACGACTCGGCAGTTGCGACGGCGCTGGAATTCCAGTGAATATTGTTATATTAATGAAAAAAAGTTTAATAGTTAGATAATAACAAAAACAATTAATTACTAAAACACTTTGTGTAACGTAGCAGCTCTTTCCAGATTTCTTTGGCTAACCAATAAAGTGCCATATAAATACAAGATTTCTCTTTCCAAATTTCTTTGGCTAACCAATAAATTGCCATATAAAAACAAAAACAAGATTTAGCAGGAAAGGTGCATATTCCCTGCTTGCTTTTAGGGTTGTTGAAATCTTGAATGGTAAATTAATATGATTTCTCATTCTTGGTGTGATCTAAGATTGAATTGAGTGTATATTGCAAAGAAGGTAAATATATGAGTAGGTGCAAATAAATCTGGAGTAAGTATTCAACTCACCACAGGCCATTTAAGCAATTGAATATGTGATAGATTTTTAGGCTTCTAACTCTAGAGTAACATAGTAACTTTTAGGGAAACCATTTATATGTACATAGACACAACAACATGACTTTCAATGTACACATTCCAACAAGGAGAAAAATAATCTATGGTGCAAGGCATAGTATGGCCCATGGGCTTCCATAAATTTGAAACATAACTTTAAAGAGATACAAGAAAGAGATGGGCTTCCACTGGAGATGCATATTGATATTGATATTAAGATGGGCTTCGTCATTTTCTCATCTTGTGATTTCCCAGTGGTTTTGCAAAATCAATGTAAATGGAAACAATCATGAACATCTTCTGGTTGAACTTTGAGGAGATACAAGACAACATCAGTTAAATTTCATAATGTTTCACTCATGTTTTAAGGAATATGACAAAAACATATTCATGGTAATGGATTCCCATGGTCGTTTTGAACTTTGAAGAGATACAAGACAACATCAATTAAATTTCATAATGTTTCACTCATGTTTTAAGGAATATGACAAAAACATATTCATAGAAATGGATTCTCATAGCCATAAAGGTATTAATTAAGAGAAAGTGACATAAATCAAGCTTTTGCTTTTGGTGGGTAGGTTTGTTATGACTACATCACACAAAATAATTGGCATTTCGATGTATCTATGGATTGAAGTATTTATTTATTAGTGCAAAAATGACACTCATACAGATTAGAATATGCTCACGGATGGACCCAAACTAGTGATTTGTGGCATATTGGTGCTTACAATTGTCTTAGTCATACACCTGTATGCCCAAAATATGCCAGACACAATCGAGTAGTCCACTAAGTAGATCTACAATCTAATTGAAAAAAACAGGTTTTTGTACTTAATCACCCAATGAAATTGTTAGACAGTGACCAAAATTGATAAAGACTTGGAGCATTGGACTTTCTGGCAGGTAAAAATAGGTCCCTCTTTACTAAACCCAATTTTATTATGATAATTATAATGAGACAAATGAGAAGTTGTGCAATTTTTCGGGTAAATCAACTCATTACTGGTAATTCATTCTCATTGCTCCACCTACACTGTGTGATCGTCGAAAATCAAAATTCTCTTTTCATTGAAATGGAGAAATTTCTTGGTCATTGGGCATGCCTCGCAAGCTTAATTAGTTTTGGCATTGAACTTTTAACCTTCTAGAACCCTAAACGCTGAAAGAAGCTGAGCTAATTATTTCATCTACAAACCCAAACCTAATTACATTACAGTGATAGAAAGACCTATTTCATTATGATAATTACAATTAATAGAAACTTATGGAAGAGATGCATGCAATTGTTTTCACCAAGTGACAAGTCCCTTTCATGTGATGCTCCATTACACCAAGTGACAAGTCCCTTTCATGTGATGCTCCATTAGATCGTACGTGAAAACTCCAACTTTCACCTCCAACTATGAAATCAACTATGCCATCTATTACAAACATATTAAGTTAATTATTATTGAGCATATACAAATGGAAGCATTACCAAAGATTTGATGCAGTAAATAATCATCCTGCTGACTTGAAATCTGAATTAAAGTAGTAAACTGTAAAACCAAGAAATGAACGTAAATTCAAAATTGTGGTGTGATGCTTTGTATCCACAACGAAAGCAAACTCTAGACATAATAATTGGGTGAGTGGATTTAGCTTAAATATTTTATCAATCCATGTATAAGGTCCCTCCATGTTTAATGCCTCACTCGCTCGACTGAACTTAAGCAGCTTTGGAAGATGCTCCAACGAGTTTGATTTTCATATGGATAAGAAGTTGTTGTAGTATGTACATTTATCATTAACACTTGGGTGTCAACTGCTTTTCTTATTGTGATTAATAACAAACACAAATACAACTAAATGCCCACAATATTTATTTGCAGGTCAGTAAATTAGTAAAATGCATTCTTATTTAAGAAATGTAAATGTGATTTCCTTCCTGCATAGACCCTATGTCTTTTGATACATATAATTGTTTCCAATTGAAAAACCAATATAAATTTGCACACAACCTTAATTTTCAACATAACTAAATAAGCACTAAACATGCCAATAATAATAAGCTTTTATCTTATCTAAAACAAAACCCTAGCTCACAATCAGTTGAGAATAATTTTTCAAATCGCACATCAATGTTGCTCACCGACAAGAGTGACAAGGTCTTTTGTAGTGAGTGCTTTATCAGTGGATTTATTTTTCTCCACGGTGATGGAATCTACTGGTGTCATGGAATCTGTTGGTGGTTGGCAGTGTGAGAGGAAGACAACAATAGCTAACAAAGAGCCACTCATCCATTAACGACATCCTGGAAGCAGTCCAGAAAAATTCAAAATAAAAGCAATAAAACCATAAATTAATGGAGACACGTTGTTAGACCTTGTCGATGTCCCATATCACCGCTTTCTTGACATTCTTTGTGTCGTAATACCTACCGAGTTGTGAAGCCTGACAAACAATATTTATTATGCAGCAGAGTAATAAATGCTGCGGTGCAACACTGTGGGTAGTTGGATCTCAAATTGAGATCCAACGCTATAACGACCCACAGTGCTGCCCTGCAGCAACACTATAATGACCCACAGTGCTGCCCCTGCAGCATTTAGCCTTCACGGCCTCCCATGATGAAAACACTTTTGAGGCTGAAATCACATATCATGACTACAAATTAGAATTATGAGAACGAAGTCAGCTGACGGATGTAACAAGTCTTTAGAGAAAAGGTAATTCACAATCTTGATTTTATATATTTCTAGAAAGTGTACTGCGTATATTTACCTTGCTTTACCTTGCTCAATTGTTCTGTATCGAGCAACACTATATCCTAGTAATTCCTCACCTTGTATGAAGAATGTTGGGAAGACAAAAAAAACCTATTATTTAGTGAAAAAATCATTTGTTTCTATATATATCCACTTTCAAGCTCGGAAATCTCTATGGTGTGAAAATCAATGGTAATTTATTGCAATTCGGTTCAGCAGTTTTACAAAAATTATTAGCGCGAAACACCAGATTGTCTTCGAGTCAACCGCCATGTAATCCCGTTGTCGTTCCCATTAACATGATGAATTGCATGCTCGTTAGCAGTTCCATTCCTGTTAACATATGCAACACTATAGGAATGTACGTTTCCATTCCGTTTCCATTGATTTGAAATCCATTTGTTGTTGCTTCCCTCATCTGGGATAAGTCAAAAGGAAGCAAGCAAATGCTAGAGATGTAAAAGAAAAAACTTTTACCATAATATTTGGTTTGGTTCAATTTGAAATAATTTTAAAATCTGCATTGTACATGAATTAACTGTAATTAGTGTTTCCAAAGAACACATAATTATTATAAATCTACTCATAATTCTTGACATCAAATCTTTAAGAAAAATAAATCATGAAAACTTTCCAAAGTTTTACAAATAATTTACAAAGATAAAATCCTATGCAAGAATGCTAATCCAAGTAACTTAGGAAGGAGTGACCCTGCCATCATCTTGAATCTAGATTCTATTAGCAGAGATCATAGCTAAAGAAACCAAGATTCTAGACTCGAATATATCATATGTAGATAGTTGTTGTTCACAACCCTTTTCCCAACTCTTTCTCAGTTGAATTAAACTCCACAATCTCCTGCTAATTGTGGTGTGATTAATCATTGTTCTTTTAGTGCATATAAATCATGGATTCCATCTCAGACAGATCTGAAAACTTCTTGATCTATTTACGAGGGCATAAATCTTTGGGCAACGTCTTTGTGATCTGTGTAACTCTGGTGAGATTTGTTAAATTAGTTTCGTGCTCAAATTCAAAATTTCTGAGTTCTTTATCTGAAAATCCAAACAACAATTGCATTTACAATTCGAACATAAAAACCAGTTCCAAATTGAAGATTAAAACATCGCTAAAATCAAAATTAAAACCCAATAATGAATCTAAAATTAGAATGACTAGAAAATGAATCTAAGAAACTTCATGTCTGGGCCGGGTTAATGGGCCAATAAATATTCAATGTCAACACGGTAAAACTTCCTTGCGCTTCAGTCCTTTTTGTCAGGTAAAAATTCAGAAGCATTATCTTCAAATCTGGCAAACTTTTGTATGATGATCTCCAACTTATTTCATGCAAATTGGTGGATTTCAAAAAATGGAACTTTGGTCCTTGATTTTTGCATTTGGAAATCTCTTTAGCATGGGAATAACAACAGTTTGTAGTAAGGTTCCATAGTTTCCCTTCTTGCTGGCGATTTGATGAAATTGCTTCCTTGCCGTAGCAAAATATTTTCCTGCATACAGCTTTCCAACCACTACTATTTTCTGGTGAGATTGTTCCTTAATTTCTAGCTCTTTTTGCTAACAAATGGATTGGTGAAAATATTTTGTCAATAAAAATCAACACCACCTACTTTCTCAAGAACTCGCGTGTCACAATTAATTCTCCAACAAATAGATTTGTTATAAAATAACACAGTCCATGCATCTTGCCACCTCTTTGTTATTAAATAACGCAGTCCATGTATCTTGCCACCTCTATGCATGCATTGAGCCATGCATCTTGCCAGGACTTGCAGGTAGTGTGTCTTATCTAGATTCAATACATCACGTTCATATAAAGATTTATATTGTACGTTGCTTCTCTTAATAAAAACAGATTAATCTATTTACCCGACCATTTGCATGGATCGAACGACCAGCACCCAAGAGCTACAAAACACAATGACCAAGACTTATTATATTATAACTAATACTAGAGAGAAAATCTTGCGATGACCTAACTAAAATTGTGCCCCTAGAATCTACATACCCATCTTGCAACCTACCCCAAGGAATACGAGGGAAAATCCATTTAGCAAGTAATTCGAATGTAGATTGTGTAATACACGTGCACCTGTCTCTTTTGAGCTATGTACAACTCCAAGAATTCCTGTCTTTCTACTACTTGATTTTGTATTGATAATGGGTCCCAATCAACGATGATAAATTTACAGTATCCTCCCAAATTCCATCGAACCAATTGCATTCAAGAGAGTTGGAATAGCTGCTGAAAAGACAATCCAAAAGACCAATCTCTAGATTCTGAACAAGCCCAGATAGCTTATATTTATTTAGTTTTACACTAAATAGATCAGATTGTGGGGCATTGTGGAAAACATTAGTTGCAAACAAAACGTGTTTAGAGACTCTTTTTACTTTGGTAAAATTCATCATATAAATAATATAATATAATTTTAATATTACACTTTATTAAATATTAAATTGAAATATAAAATCTTAAAATTCAATTGAAGATTCTTTAATAATTTAGAAAGTATGTAGATATTTGGTAGCATTGAATTATCTCATGGGCTCACACAAGGTGTGAATCGTGCAAGTTGATGTTGATGTGTTTTCATACCATACAAAATTCTATCTGACCAAGGTTAACTTTTGCAAGAATTATAGTTCATAAGAAAGTTAATCTGCAGGCCCTTTTTTTCAAGTCGTGGTATATACATGCATATTGCCTCCTAATTTTGTTCGATATATGTGATAAATTCCACACTAGTATATTTTGGGTATATTTTTTTAAGTCGTGGTATACTCATCAATGTTTTCCCTAAACTTGTAGGAAGAAACTCTTCATGAGTAAGACAAGTGATGTATTTCCCATGACACTAACTTGTAATTCCATTCTCCTTATTTTGGGTATTGAGAAGATTTGGAAAATGACAATACTTGTAATAAAACTGAGACTTACTTATACTTTCAAGGTCATTAGAAACCCCATGGGAGTGACTTGATTTGGTGTTATTTGGTGTTTATTTATTGTTCATGTTGAGTTAATATTTCTTACAAACGACTCTTCTTCACGCCTTAACATTACTTGCATTTTGGCAATGCCTAAATGACCTACACACAAGGAGAATTTGGAAAGTAGAATGAATTAGAAACACACATATTTTTCCATATTTAGTTTTTAGGATAAAATTGAATACAAGAAAAAACTTAGGACTTAAAAATTCATAGAGTTCTAATAACATGATTTGCTTACAACTTGTGTAAAATCCATCGGCCAAGCAAAAAGAAAATCCAGTTACAAGTCAATTCTCATTCATTGACACATATGCTACATTTTCCACATCTAATACAGTATCATTGGCATGCATGCAAGTGGCGGTGTCATTCAAGAAAAGTGTCAACTGTTTCCAACACCCTGAATGAAACCACAATTGGCACCGGAAAGTTTCAGTGTGATGAGAAGGTAAATTGACATTAGTTTTATTAACAATGGAAATTTCAAATATGTGATAGAAATAATAGAATTTAATATCGAAAACAACTTAAATATTTAAAATCCATTTTATGTATGTATTACATGAAGTTGTCTAGAGGATAGTTGACGACCTCTAGAGGTGCAAGTGACAGGTCAACAAGTAAAAATGTCATGGGAATTTTGACCAACTGTGGTTGATGACAAACAATGAGATAGAAAATGATTGAGTCACAAGTAGAGCGACGTATTCCAGTCATATTATGACGACTGATGGAGCGGAGATGGTTAAAGAAAATACTGACTAAAGAGGAGGAGAAGCCGGACCAAATCCAATGATGATAGAAGCAAGGCCGACACATTGACCAGAGAAACAACACGCATAACTATGAAGGTAGTTGGAGCAGTTATTGCACAATTATGGTGGTTGTTATAGAAGGACAGATGGAGGAATATGTAGAGAGGAGGAATGTGAAGGATTAAATGAAGGTGATCTGTGTTTAGAAGCAATAGAAGCTTCTAGAGGAACTATTGAGCAGGACTTTGAACTTAGAGAATGCATATAAATACTAGCATGTAACCAAATAAAGGGATGCTGAATTTTGTTTTCTATCACTTGAGTAGTTACTGATCAGAGGATGAAGAATTCCATCACACCTGTAATTGGCTAGGTGTTGTAGGAACAATTGAAGTTAATCCTGATTGAACCAAAGCATAGACTCTACATTGTAATTCCTCTTTGTAAAGAGATTGCTTATTTAATTGAAAGCCATAATTCTTGGCACATCTGCTTATGTTGTTGGGTGTTGTTTTGTTTTTGTTTCCATTGTGTGCATTGATCTACATATGACCAAGGTTGCACCTGAATTAGTTGGTATTAGACTAGGTTTTGTCTTTGTTGTAAGTACGGTTGCGATTGGACGTGAAGGGGACATAACTTAGTTGCGGTTGGGTAAAGTTGTAGAGGATGTGATAACCCAATTGTGATTGGGGTAGGAGTGATTCAGTCGATTAAGCAAGGGGAATAACTTAGAGCGGCGTTAATGTTTGTGGTAAGAGACGAAGGTCGCGCAGAGGCACATGCATGACTATTGACCGATAAATGTTCAAGGAATGTGTTCAGACCATGAGGAGTATGAAATATGAATTAGCTGCTATAAATTAATCCCAAAAGAGAGGTCCGGGGATAGAAATTGTTACACCTAAATCTCGTCATCATCATGATATTGAGATCTGTATCTCAATGTTTTCCTCAGTCCCTGGAAGTATGTTATGCCAAACTATTTCAGAAGATGGTTTGTCCTTTTTATTTTTCATATTTTGCATTAGTATCACATCCTGCACACTAGAAAAAAGTGACAAACATCAATAACGCACATTGCAAACTGACAAAGTGTGGCCCTGAACCTACTTGCCTTAAATTAGAATGTGTTACCCCTTGTTATAGCTGATTTTACCACACTTGGTAGATCACACCTTTATGGCCTTCCATGTTCCTCTGCAAACTCCTTGGACCCCCCTTGCTCAAATTATACTTTGATGTGCCAAGAAAGTCCCTAAAAAAACACCTTTTTATGTGTATACACGACTTTAAACCAATACCTGCATGTAGACGTAGCTTTTGAGCCAATACCCGCATACATCGGGAAATGTGCATAAAGACAAAAGATTTGGAGCTTTCCTCATAGAGTTGAATAACTTGACTCTTGGCCTTCCATATTCCTCAAGAACGCTCGGAATCAACCCTCCATTGCCTATTGGAGGGATATATATTGAGCCTCTTGGATGCATTAAAGGAGGAGAATTTGGAGAGCAAGGAAACTATAGTTCATTATTGCCTCACTTGTTTATACCTAAGTCTACATCCCTTTTCCCCTTTGGAGCACACATTGTTGCTCTTCCCAATATTTCCTTTGCTTTGTAAGATTTCCATTGAGATGGAGGATTGAAGTGGTGGAGGCCTAGGTGGAGGACTCGATTTCTCTGTTTCGACGAGGTGCCAACAGAGTTTGTCACTGTTCTATCTATGTTTTTATTAATAGAAATATCCATTTCCTGTCCAATACATGTGCATAACTACGAATATTTTTTCCATGGATGTAGTTATTTTCTTATACATGATAGTTTATATATGATAGAGTAGGCCTAACACTTTGATATATAGCATGCTTGTCTTGTTTTCTGTTGTTGAGAGTGAATTATAAATACAAGCGCGTTGGAAAAGCTACGAGGTTCTACATTAACCATCCGGAATAAGGTACACTTCATATGCCTTAGTGTTAGATGTATTTATTTCTTTTGCATATTGGAATGGATTTATTTCTGGTGTCATTCAGTCTGTTGTGGTCTGCCCCAATCCATAGGAAGTTTCTCTCTATAACACCCCTGACTAACTCTCCCTATCATTTGGCAAAGTGCGACACCCTTCGTAAAAAGGAAAAAAGAAGATTTTTTTGAGAAGTTTCTAGAAGAAACCCTCATGGAGGATTATCCTAACTGATCAACATATGTGAAACTTGAATTCCTAACCTCTTGGGACGATCCCTTAACCTTCTCCTTGGAATCCTCAACCTCTTCTATCCACTTTGGCTTATAAATCATAGCTCACCCTTCATGGTTTGAGGGAGAGAAAAGACTGAAAGAACCCAAACGTTGGCGAAATATTCCTGAACTATTGTTTGGACCCATTAGAGCTAGGTGAAGCTTTGAGGCAAGGTTCTATTTGGAAGGGCTTCCAACATCAAGGCAATTTGGTTGTAATTCTTTCCTTATTCATATTAATACAAATATGTTTTCCTTTCCCATAAATAATGTGTAATGTTATTTATTGCTTTTCTCCTTGATCATTAGCATAGATCTATCAAATTATCTTGTTGGTTTTGTTCTTTTTTCTTGTCCTTTGTATATTTGGAAGGTATCTCCTCTTCATGGTTGGATCGCAAAAAGCTTCAAGAAGGAAAGGAAAACCTTCAGAAAAAAGGTATAAAATCCTACTTATATTAAAGTAGTTTGATGACCTAGGAAAGGTTTTCATAGTTGTACTTGTTTTGTTCTAGATATAAACCGTTTAGACTAGGAAAACAATATAGTATGCATTGATTGATAATTTCCAATAAAACAAACCCTTGATCACAACGATGAAGAGGTTGAGGATGAAGCAAATACTCCTGAGGATGAAGAAGAAGAAGACCTAGGAGGAAAATTGTTGAAAGTATTGTCTGAGATAAAGGGTATGTCCAAAATGGAGGTATCTACCTACTTGGGGAGTCTAAACCTTGAAGAATTGATAGACTGGATAAGAGAAATGGAGATATATTTTGATATGGAGCAGGTAGAAGACCCCAAAAGGGTAAAAGTTGCATGTTTGAAGTTGAAAGGTCACGCCTCATTATGGTGGGACAATGTACAAGCTGATAGAGTAAAGAAAGGGAAAGGAAAGGTAAAAGCCACTATAGGGAAATGCCTTGTAGCAGAGGTTATAGCGGATGCTTTTAGTGTTACAAAATTGGTAAAAGTTTTCAAACAAATATTCACTACAACCTCCACCAATTTTACTAGATGTTTTAGCAAAGGATTTTACATAAATTTATTATAACTAAAAAATCTCAGTCATTGGAGGATTTAGAGGAGGTTTTTTTCATCGCTTTGATGAGATAAGTGCACTAGTGTGCTTCTACCAAAGATGCATCAGTGCACTTTTTTCAAAGATGCACCAGTGCACTTCTACCAAATATGCACTAATTCAGTTCTGTCAAATATGTACCGGTGCGCTTTTGCCAAAGATGCACTGATGAGCTTCTGTCAAAGATGCATTGGTGTGCCTTCACCAAATAGGATCGTCAATGTTTTTTTGGATAAAACCACACTAGTGCACGTTGGTAATGGCGCACCAGTGTACCTACAGTAAAGAAGCATATATATGCTTATACCAAAGATGAGCACCGATGCACCTTAACCAACAAGGAGAATTGGTGTGTGCATACCAAAGAGGAGCACTAATGTCAAACGACAATTTGTTGTGTACAGAAACCTTGTGAACATGGAAACAAGGGGAGGCTATGTAATAAATACATGATAATTTATTCAAAAGTGGTGATATAATAACTTTGATTTTGAATATTTCAAGTATTAATTCATACCCTTGTTTATTAATGAGTCTCTTATTTACAATTTAAAAATGAAATGCTTGCCTAATATTAAACAAAAATTATATTTTGATTGTTTGAAATATAATTTTATAGTTAAAAGCATATGACATAAGACATTATCAATATACATAAAAACATCATTATAAAAATGTATAATAATTAATATTGAAATGTTAAGCGTTACAATTTAAAGTCCTAGAGCATTGGTGCACCTATATCAAAGAAATGTTGATGCACTTATAAAAAAGATTAGAATTATTGCAACTTAACCAACAATGGGACTTGTTGTGCCCATACAAATCAAGAGCACTGATGAAAAGAAAAATGCCGTTTACATAAACCTTGTAAACGTGCAAATAAAGGGAGGTGATTTAATGAATACAAGATTATTAAAATGTAGTGATATAATAACTTTGATTTTGAATATTCCAAGTATTAGTTCTTACTTTTGTTTATTAATGAATCTCTTATGTGCAATTTAAAAATAAAATACTTGCCAAATATTAAACAAAAATTATAATTTTGATTGTTTGAAATAAAAAATTACAGTTAAAAGCATATGAAACAAGACATTAATAAAAATAAAAATAATAATGTGAAAATGTTTAATAATTAATATTGAAATGTTAAGCATTACAATTTATAGTAATGGTGATGAAACCACCCATACAAAACCATGGTGAGTGTCAAACCACTCCATTTACCACTTAATGAGTGGATCTCTAGTAATTACAAAACCACTCAATTGTTACATGAAAATTGTTTGATGAGAACTCTCCAAAACCACTCATCCACTAGATATAATTTTCCTAAAATGGAGAACCAATTCTCTTAGACCAAACAAGAGCACTACTATGCCAACACCTTAAAATAGGATCATCGATGCACTTATACCAAAAATGAGCACCCCTGTGCCTTCACCAAAGAGAAGCACCAATGCACCTTCACCAAAGAGAAACACTGATGTGCTTTTGTTAAAGATGCATCGACGCACTTTTGTGAAAGATGCACTGGTGTGCTTCTTCCAAAGAGAAGCACCATTGACATAAAATAGATTGTTTTAAACATAAAATAGTTTTCCGTGGGCACACAAACCTTGTTAACCTACAAATAAGAGGAGGTGAAAACCCTTTTGGATATGCACCCATGCTGCATAAAAAGGTATCGTTGTCTTTTCCAACTTCGTCGTTCATTTACTATCCATATATTTTGAAAGAAAATTATAAAATGAATCCACCATTAACCTGCAAGATAGAGGAAAAACCCTCAAACCAACAAAACCAAACAAGAAATTAGGAACAATAGTGAGAAAGGAAAAATAATAGAAATAAAATAGATAATGGGAAGAAATAAAACAATGAAGAGGGAAAAAATGGTTTCTTAGCTGCAATACTCTTCTTCTTTTTCTACTCTCTCATAGAACCATGTGAAATGAAGAAATGAAACCAACCCTCTTTTTTCCCTTCTTCTTAATACATTTTTCTTGCTTCTTTCAAAAATAAAAATAAAAAACTCATTCTTTCAATAAGTGGGGAAAACCTGTATATTTTGATGTAAAACCCTAAAAGAATCCACCATTAACCTGGAAAATAGAGGGAAAACCCTCAAACCAACCAAAATAAACAATAAAACCAAACAGGAAATTAGGAACAATAGTAAGAAATGCAAAATAATATAAATAAAATATATAACGCAAAGAATGAAACAGTGAAGAGGTGAAACATAGGTTGCCTAGGAACAATACTCTTTCTCTCCTCTTCCTCTTCTTCTTCTCTCTAGTGGAACCATATGAAATGAGGAATAGAAAAAAAAAAACCCTATTTTTTTTTCTTTTGAAGACATTTTTCCTGCTTCTTTAAAACGTGTAAAAAATCCCGCTTTTTTCAATAAATTGAAAAAGCGAATTAATTTTGGTGCTTTTGTATATTAGAATCATCGGTGCCCTTAGACTGTAAAAGGAGTACCGAGGATCCTTCACTAAAGAGGAGCATCGACACCAGTGTGCCTTGACCAAAGAGGAGCACTTTTCCTTGTGGGGGGTTCCTCTACAACCCCCACTACATGGCCTTTTCCTTGTAGTGAACGTGGGACATGATGGTTGCCAAGTTGAAGGATATGTTCCTCTCCACCGAAGATATAAGGAAACTACAAAAAATGAGAGAGAAGGATCTGACCATGCAAGAATTCACAGAGGAATTCTATCAATTGTCATTCAAGGTGGGACATACCAACGAGGGAGAAGAGGCAATCACCAGGTATGTGAATGGCCTTAAGTATTCCATTCAAGATGAGTTGATCCTATCAAGGCTTAGGAGAGTTAGAAAACATTATCACCTATCCCTAAAATCAGAGGAGAAATTGTCCAGGAAGACTTTGACAGGTCAAGGGAAGCTGACTACTCGAAGCTAGAAGTTTGTTTCCACCAAAGGACATACCAGTGGGTCACGGAAGGAGGGAAGTCACGAAGAACGACAAGATGAAAGAATGACCAGAGAGAGTGAACCATAATACTGACGGGGAGGTGATAACTCCAGTAGTTAGGGCACACATGGTCGAAAAGGAGTCTTCAAAGGAAGATGTGTAGACTAAGCAATATTCATCTACTACAAGTGTTGGGAATCGAGACACAAGGCATATGAGTTCCCAAAGAACTTGCACATCGCAAGTCGACAAGAAATAAGAAGTAGGGGGGGCAGTGACAAAGATTGTTTGACCATGAGAGAGAGTACTGCTAAAGAAATGTAATTTCATAAGATATTCTGTTTTGTACTATTACTATTATTTCCCCTTCTAGAGATGTTGTTCCTCTGACTAGGGATATCATTGATGTAATTGGTCATGTAAAGTATAGAGGTAAAACCTTTGTTGTAATTCGGGTCAGTAGTACCCACAAAAGTATTATTAAAATGTAATTTTGAGTCTTCCAAGGAAAGTCAGCCCTGGAAGCAAGGAGAAGTGGGTGGAAGCAAGGAGAAGTGGGTGGAAGGAAGGAGAAGTGGGCCCCGTTGGGTCATTAGGCCTCTCAATTGTAATATAAATAGGAGAGCCACCTCCCTCATTTAGACAAGTAGAGAACTCAAAAAAATTTCTATAGAGAGGAGAAACAGTCCATCTTAGGAGGAGGAAACTATATAGTCTTATTCTTTGGGTCTTACACTGTACTTGGTTGAAGTCTATATTATGGAAGTTTTGCTAAGTTTTCTTCCCAACAAGGGTTTCCCAAGATAAATATTTGTGTTCTCTTTTTGATATGCTATGCTTGTTATTCTTTCAGCGGTCCCTTTGTTTTGTCATAACAACTTTTAAAATCTTAACATGGTATCAGAGCCAACCTGAAAGAAGACATTGTGCAACAGTTTTCTCGCAGTCCAACAAGTTATGGATCACTATTCCGGACACCTCCTTCAATAAATCAATCAAAAAAGAAGAACCATTCAACTCTCCCTTAGAGGGCACATCTTCTTGTCGAAGCAATTTTCAATTATGTGGATTTTCATTTTCTGACCTACCACCAATGCCAAGAGAAACTAAGGCACCATATTTTTCAAGGCTCCATCCATAGATTCCAGAAAAGAAAGATACATTATATGTCACCTTGGGGAGGCACAACTTTTCCTCCAATCATCTCTACAAGTGATCTCAGTTGGAAAATTAGGGTTTTCCAATCAAACCCTAAGAAGATTCCAGAATCACTCCTCAAATTGGTGAGTTCTATCTCCTATATTTACATTTGAGGTTCTCATTCATTAAAGACGACAAACAATACCAAGCTTAATGAAAATATTTAGGGATCAAATAACTTCAGAGCATGGAAGTACAGAGTCATGATCATTCTTGAAGAACATGAACTAGAAGGCTATATCAAAGACGAGGTCAAGGAACCAAAGGGAGATGAGGCAAAATCCAAGCATAAGAAGGATATGGTCGAAGCCAAGAGGATCATAGTTGATTATATCAAGGATCATTTGATCCCCCAAGTGTATTCAAAGAATACTCCAAAGGAAGTGTTTGATGCACTAATCAGTCTGTTTGAAGGCAACAACATCAACAAAATAATGACCTTGAGAAACCAACTCAAGGGTGTGAAGAAACATAAGACATAAACTATGCAATCATACTTCTCAAGAGTATCTCAGATCAAAGAACAGTTAGAAGCCAATGCTGACATGGTGGAAGAAGCAGAAGTGGTGATGACCACCCTAAATGGTCTCTCGAGAGAATGGGATTCCTTCATTAAAGGAATACGTGTTAGAAGAAAGTTAACCAAGTTCAATAAACTATGGGAAAAATGTGTACAAGAAGAAAGAAGGATAGAAAATAGAGAAGAGAAGATAAATGATAATGAATATCAAGCTCTAACTGCTCATTCAAATAACAAAAGAATTAAAAGGAATATTCAAGGATCACCTTCCAGAAGACCACCATACTTCAAAAGAGGTAAGAATTTAGAAACCTAGAAATGATTACTCATATTTTGAATGTTATTCATGTCAAAAGATGGGACACATTGCTAGAAATTGTCCTCTTAAGAAAGATCAGTTCAAGAAGAAGAACCAAAAGTACAATGCCCATGCAACTGAAGAAAATGAATCAGATAAGGAAAGGGCTAGATAAAATGAAGACTCTAGTGAAGAGTATGTCCTAATTCTAGCTCTCACAGGATCAATATCTCATGGAAGTGAGACTTGGCGTATAGACAATGGTTCTTCCAAACATATGACAGGTCACAAAGATTCACTCTCATGTCTTACCCAAAAATACTATTCACACAAGGTACAACTTGGATATGATTATCAATACCTCATCAAAGGAATGGGAGAAGCTTGTTACAAATTAAAATCTAGAAATTCCATGAAGATAAAAGAAATATTATATGTTCCAGGTTTGAAGAAGAGTCTTCTTTCTATTTCAGCTCTAAGAAACGTTTTAGAGTTTCCTTTGTAGATGGTGAAGTTCTTATGTGGCCGAAAGGGAAGATAATAGATGATGCTACTGTAATTGGTGTTGAAGAAGCAGGACTCTACAAATTGAAGGCAGATTCAACCCTTAGAACCGGTACCATCAACCCATGTGAAATTTGGCATAGAATAAATAATTACTCATGTGAACAACAAAGCATTTCGATTTGTGAGGAAGGTAGTGATAGGTCTACCAGAGATCCATAACAATCATGAAGGAGTATGCAAATGATGTGATCAAGGAAAGAACACCAAGAACCCATTGCCAAGTAGTAACAACAAAGCAAAAGGGATCTTGGATATTGTCCACTCAAATGTGTGTGGACCAATGTCAACTACTTTCTTAAGTGGGTATGTGTACTATGTCTCTTTTATTGATGACTACTCTTGTAAGACTTGGATATATTTCTTGAAAGGAAAATATGAAGTATTTGAAAAATTCAAGGAATTTAAGGATCTTGTGGAAAATATATCCAAAAAAAAGATCAAGACCTTAAGCCCAGAAAAATGGAGGATAATTCAGTTCAAATGAAGTCAAAGACTTCTGTAAGGAATCCAGGATTAAGAGGGAGCTTACCACACCCTATAATCCCCAACAAAATGGAGTGGCATAAAGGAAGAATAGATCCATCATGGAAGTAGTTAGAGCAATGATCCGTGATAAATATCTACCTATGCATTTATGGGACGAAGGGGCAAGAACTAGAGTCTATGTACATAATAAAATACCTCACAATGCTCTTGGAAACAAAACCCCAGAAGAGATGTTCACTGGTGAAAATACCGAAGTAAGCCACCTAAATATATTCGGTTTTCCCATGTACTTACATGTTCCAAAGGAGAAAAGATCAAAATTGGAATCTTCAGGAAAGAAGGGAATATTTGTTGGATATAGTGACCAATCAAAATATTATAGAATCTACATTCCAGGTTTTTGTTAGATCGAGACGAGCAGAGATGTTACATTTGATGAAGACACAACCTTCACCAAATATAGAAGGATCTATGTAGATGAAGATCATGAAGAAAGGGAGGAGTCTTGTAAATCCACAGAAGCTACCAGACCACCAGTTAGAGACATTGAAGAAGATCCTATACCAAAATATGATGACATGGAGGAACCCCAAGAACCCATGGAAACACCCCAGGAGATGATTTCAACAAAAATAAGACCATATTAGGCTCATGATATAATCAAATAAGAAGAAATATATGGTGCACCCGAAGGAAGTAAGAGACAAAGAATCTACTCTAACTATGTGGCATTAATGTGAAACCTTGTTGATGAAGAACCCACATGTTTTGAAGAAGCTTCAAAGAAGAAGGAATGGATGAAATCCATGATCTAAGAATACCAATCTATAATAAAAAATGATGTTTGGGATATGGTTCCAAGACCAAAGGATAAGTCTGTAGTTTTTTCAAAATGGATTTTCAAGACAAATCATTTAGCAGATGGCAGTATTGAAAAGTTCAAAGCAAGATTTTCCGCACGAAGATTTTCACAAAAAGAAGGAATTGATTATGAAGAAACCTTTGCACCAGTAGCAACATACACTTCTATCAGAAGTATCCTTTCCTTAGCAGCCAAGATGAAATGGAAGCTACATACCTTCCTAAATGGTGTCATAGAAGAAGAAATATATATTGAACAACCACTAGGATTTGAAACTCACGACAAGGAGGCACATGTATGCAGATTAAAGAAAGCTCTATATTGGTTAAAACAAGCACCCAAAGCATGGTATGAAAGAATTAATGAATTCTTGATGAACTTGGGCTTTACCAAAAGTAAAGCTGACTCCAAGTTTTACTATAAGGTTGTAAATTATGGGATCATGGTATTACAATTATATGTAGATGATATACTTTTTAGAGGAGAAGACAAGCTCATCAGTGAGTGTAAGAAGAAACTTGCGGAATTTTTTTGATGAAAGACCTTGGCACGATGCATTATTTCCTATGTCTTGAAATATGGAAGTATCCAGGTGAGATTTTTCTAAACCAAGGAATATATACAGTTGAGATCCTAAAGAGATTTGGGATGTTGGATTGCAAGGAAATGAACACTCTGATGGTGGCAACCTGAAGCTCTTGAATGATGACTCTTTTGAAAGAGTAGATGTCACATTATACAGACAGATTATTGGATCATTGATGTATTTGACAAATACAAGACTACATATATGTTTTGTTGCAAACACCTTGAGTCAGTATATGTCGGAGCCTTGACATGTTCATATAGTTGCAGCAAAATATGTGATGAAGTACCTAAAGGGTTCATTGGATTGTGGCCTCATATATGCAACCGACAAAGAGTTTATATTGTATGGTTATACTGATTCATATTGGGAAGGAAGTGCTAAAGACATAAAGAGGAATTCAGGATGTTGTTTCGGTTTGGCATCAAGTGTGATCTCATGGATTATCAGAAAGAAAACCAATGTTTCCATGAGTACAACCGAGGTTGAGTACATTGCAGCATGTTCAGCCTATAGCGAAGCATTATGGCTTCAAAATCTATAGGAAGGATTGTTTGACGCTGAGATGGATGCAACTGATATTTATTGTGATAACCAGAGTTGCATCAAGCTAACAGAGAATCCGATGTTTCATGAAATTCAAGACATATAGAGATAAAGTTTCACTACATCCGGGATATGGTGCAGAGAGGAGCCATGAAGCTCCATTATGTTCCTACAGAGGAACAAGTTGCTAATGTGTTGACGAAGCCTCTGTCTCGTGTAAAGTTTGAGCACTTTCGAGACCAACCGTTGGTGTATTCCGAAAGGACCTCCCTAGAAAGAGGGAGTGATGATAAGATTATTATTAAGGATGAGATGGCAGTGGTATACCAGTATAGAGAAGGCCAATCGAGTTTATCAGTATGCCTACATATATTCATGAGGTTCGACCTTCATTTGCAGATGAGTGTATCCTAGCATTCACTTGCTAACGATGGTCCTGTGGATAGGAAAACTCTCTTGTTGAGACTGGTCCTAGAACTTGCTAGCTAAGGATGGTCATGCATATGATAGTACTCTTATATGGAGAGTGATCCTACATTCATTTGTAGACAAGATCCTACATTCATTTTTGGACGACAATATCCTAGTTGAGGATGGTCCTACAAAAAAGAACACTCTCTTATTGAGAGTGGTCCTAGCACTTGCTGGATGAGGATGGTCCTGTGAACTATAGTACTCTCAATTGGAGAGTGGTCTTGCATTCATTTGTAGATGATATCCCACATTCATTTGCAGATGACAATATCCTAGTTGAGGATCATCCTATGGAAAAGAACACTCTCTTGTTGAGAGTGGTCCTAGCACTTGTCGATTGAGGATGGTCCTATGGACGATAGTAGTCACATATGGATAGTGGTCCTCTATTCATTTGCGGACAAGATCCTGCATTCATTTGCATATGACAGTATCCTAGTGGAGGATGGTCCTGTGGACAATAACACTCTCTTGTTGAGAGTGGCCTAGCACTTATTGACTGAGGATGGTCGTACAAACGATAATACTCTCATATGAAGAGTGGTCCTGCATTCACTTGCATAGAAGTTCCTGCATTCAGTTGGAGATGTTGATGTTCCAATATTGTTTATGCTATGGGTGATTTAGCTCAGTATTTTTATACTGATGATATTGCAGGTGATGCTCGAGATGATGCAAGAGTCGATGATGATGATTGAGATGGTGCTTGAGATGATTCTAGAGATAATGATGCTCAAGATGGTGCCAGAGATGATGATGCTCGAGATGATGCCAGAGATATCCTTGATGATGTTGTTCCATGGATGATGATGTTGATGTACTTGTGAAAACTTCCTATGACATATAGATTCACCGGGTAGTTGCAGAGATTTATTGTTATGTTATAAAATACCTTCCTTGTTAAGAGGGAGTGTTAAAGAAATGTTACCACATAACATATTCTATTTTGTATTATTACTATTATTTCCCCTTCGAGAGATGTTCTTCCTACAATTAGGGATATCATTGATGTAATTGGTCATGCAAATTATTGAGGTAAAAACTCCATTGTAAGTCGGGTCAGTAGTACCCACAAAAGTATTATTAAAACATTATTTTGAGTCTTCCAAGGTAAGTTGACCCTGACAGCAAGGAGAAGTTGACCCTGTTGGATTATTAGGCCTCTCAGCTAATTAGTATAAGTAGGAGAGGCACCTCCCTCATTTGTACAAGTAGAGAACTCAAGCAAGTTCGCTATAGAGAGGAGAAACAGTTCATCTAAGGAGGAGGAAGATGTTTAGTTTTATTCTTTGGGTATTACACTATACTTGTTGAAGTATATATTGAGGATTTTTTGCTGGGATTTCTTACCCATGAGGGGTTCCTAGAATAAATCTTTGTGTTCTCTTTTTGATCTCTTGTGCTTGTTATTATTTTAGTGATCCCTTTGTTTTGGCATAACAAATTTTAAAATCTTAACAATTACAACGAAGACTATGTCAGAGGGAGGTAGAAATTTGGAAACTCGACAAACGTTGTTACAAATGACCTGACAAGAAGAGAAGGAACCAATGCAGAGGAAGTACATATTCTAGACAAAGGTGAATATCCAAGCTAGGTGTTGTATGACCATTGTTATTGGGGGAAACACAGATTTGGTCTTGAAGGAAGTAATCGACAAGTTAGGGCTGAAGTCTCAACCACACCCAATTGCATATCAAGTGTCATGGTTGCAAAAGGGCCACCATGTCACGGTGACACAATAGTTATTGATCAACTTTAATATTGATGAGCTATATGAAAACATGGAGTGTGATGTAATTTCGATGGATGCATGTCAACTATTGCTGGGGTGATCATGGTAGTACAAACAAAATATGGTATATGACGGTTGCAAAAATACCTTCACAATTAAGAAGGATGACAGGAAGTAATTTAGAATGATTCCCTTAGACAAAGACCAGAATAGCTAGGGAAATGAGAAAAATTATTGGGAAAAGAGAGTGTTAATGTGTTCGACTAAGGATTTATTGAAGGAGGAAATGAAGCAACAATGTTGCTTCACAACTATTCCTAAAGGTATGAGTGTCAACAAATCGACCGAGTATATCCGTACTAATGTAGGACATGTATTGTCGGTATTTAAGGGCATAATGGTTAATGAGATGCAAACAAGGTTGTTGCCAACAATGAGTATTTCACATCATATCGACTTGATCCTAGGGTTGAGTTTTCCAAACAAGGCATTGCATAGAATGACACCGATGAAGAATGTTGAGTCCAATTGATAAGTCCATGAGTTATCAGACATGGGGATGATCAAATATAAATTGAGTTTGTGTGAAGTACCAGCTGTACAAGCACCGAAGAAAGGAGGAGAATGGAGGATGTGCAGTGATTCAAGGGCCATCAACATGATTACCATCAAGTACAAGTTTCCATTATTGAGAATGGATGACTTGATCCACTGGTTGAGTGGAGAAACATTCTTCACCAAGATAGACTTGAAGAGTGGATATCACTATATCGGTATTAGGGAAGGTGATGAGTGTAATACAACCTTCAAGACAAAGGAAGGGTTGCATGAGTGGCTAGTTATGACATTTGGGTTGACTAATGCACTGAGTACATTCATGAGGACGATGAACAAAGTGATGAATCCATTTATTGGGAAGTTCTTCATGGTGTATCTTGATGATATTTTGTTTTTTATCAAAACCAAGGGACATCACTTGTTGCATCTATGATGAGTACTATAGAGGTTGAGTCAAAATAAGATGCTGGTAAATTTGCAGAAATGTTCCTTCATGCAAAAGGTGTTGGTATACTTGGTATTTATAATCTCAAGCAAGGGATTGAATATCGGCCAAGAAAAGGTGAAGGTAATATTAGAGTGTCTTGAGCAGACGATTGCCACCTAGGCGAGAGGTTTTCATGGACTAGCTAGTTTTTATTGAAATTTCATAATATATTTTAGTTGGATATGTGTACCAATGATGATGTGCATGATAAAGGGTGAGTTTAAGTGGAAGAAGAATTCTTGATGATCCTTTGAAAAGATGAAGTAGAAGGTGACAGAGAGACTGGTCTTATCTCTCCCAAATTTTGACAAAGTATTTCAAGTCGACTGCGACGCAAGCAATTTAGCAATTGGAGCTATGTTGATCTAGGAAGGCCAACCAAGTGCATTTTTCAGTGAAAATATGGAGGACGCCAAGAAAAAATAATTGTTATATGACTAGGATTTTTACCATTATACAACCATTGAATAAGTGGAGGCACAATTTTTTTCCCAAGGAATTTGTGTTATTCAACGACCATCAAGCTCTAAGGTACCTGAATACTCAGAAAAAGTTGATTCAGAGGCATATGAAGTGGGTTGAGTTCTTGTAGAGTTACACTTTTGTGTTGAAGCACAAGTCAGGGAAGACAAACAAGGTAGCTGACGTGGTGAGTCAAAGATTTGGATTGTTGGGGATGACGACTGCTCAATCAACATGGTTAGAGTCAATATAGGCCAACTACGAAGTCGATGAAGATCTTGCCGAAGCTTTGAAAGCATCAAAGAATCCATGGAATGTCGACAAGAACCCATACTTGGATTATTTTATCTAAGAAGGATATATGTTCAAGGGGAATCAATTATGCATCCCTAAAGGATAAGTGAGGGAGATCCTTATCAAGGAATTCCACAATGGAGGATTGGGAGGACACTTTGGCATTGATAAGAAAAATTCGTTGGTCAACAAGAAGTATTACTGGCCAGGATTGACAACGAATGTGAAGAAATGGATCTAACAGTCTAGTATATGACATAATTCCAAAGGTAGAAGTCATAATATGGGATTGTACACATGTTTACCAGTGTCAACCATCCCATGGGAAGATATCAACATGGATTTTGTGCTAGGATTGTTGAAGAAACAACAAGGTAAAAACTCCATATTTGTGGTAGTCGAGAGGTTTTCAAAGACACATTTATTCCATGTCGAAAGACAAGTGACGCCATTGGTATTGTATTATTTTTCAGAGAAGTCGTGATATTGGATGAGTTTCCAAAGAAATCACTTCAGACAGAGATACCAAGTTCAAGGGACATTTTTGGTGAACTCTACGGAAAAAGTTGGACACGAGGTTGCAATTCATTTCTGGATACCATTCGCAGACTGATGGGAAGACTGAAGTCGTGAATAGGAGCTACGAAATTTATTGAGATGTTTGACTACAAATCGACCAAAGCAGTGAGAGAATGTGTTGGCATAGGATTAATTCACATACAAAAATTCTGTGAACAAGTCTGCAAGAGTGAGTCCATTCTAGATTGTGTAAGGAAGAATTCCACATGGAGTAGCCGAATTGGCAGACCTATTAATGGGGACACAAAAGAGCTGCATAGATGTCGAATCATTTGTTGAAGACATGAAGGAAGTACATGACAAGATGAGGCTATAGCTTGAGAAGAGTAACAAAACATACAAGTTGAGACTCAATCGGAGGATATGTCTGCATTCATTTGCAGAAGGCGACTTGGTATATGCGTACCCGAGGAAAGAAAGGTTCCTGAAAGGAACGTATAACAAGTTGAAGCTGGAGAATATTGGTCTGTGCAAGATATTAAAGAAGATTTCAAACAATGCATATGTGTTGTAGTTATAAGAGGACCTAGGGATATCACGAACATTCAATGTTTCCAACCTATACTAGTATGAAGAGGGGTCAACAAGTGGAAGTGAAACAACTATAGACTGGCATGAGCAGATACCAGTCCAATTAATGGAATAGGTCGCAGAAGTGCTTGGTGAGTAAGAAGTTTGGAGAATGAGTAATCAAAGAAGAAAGAATATTTGGTATAGTGGAAGGACATAGATTTGGAGGAAGCTACATGAATTGCATAAGAGAAGCTCGAAGAGTTGCATATTTGCGAGTGTAGTTATTTTCAATCTGAGGAGGTTGATGCAGGGACATCCAGGTCCAAATACACTAGTTACAGATGGAAGAATGAAGTCTCCTGGAGGACAATTGATGACCTACATAGGTTCAAGTGATGAGTTGACAAGTGAAAACGTCATGGGAATTCCAACCAGTTGTGGTCGATAATAGATGACAAGATAGATGAATGCTTGAGTCATAATCATAGAAGCATAGTCTAGTCGTAGTATGATGATTAATGGATCAGATATGGTCAAAGAAAATACCATCTGGACGAGAGGAGAAGTCGAGCCAAAGCCAATGACAAGGAAGGGAGGTCGACATGCCGACCAGAGCAAAAGCACACATAACTATGGAGGTAGTTGGAGCAGTTATTGTGTAGTTATGTTCATTGTTACAAAAGGACATATGGAAAAATATGTTGAGAGGAGGCACATGAGGGATTAAATGATTACAAGTGCCTAGAATCAAGAGAAGCTTCTAGAGGAATATTTGAGCGGGACTTTGAACCCGGATAATGCATATAAATATTGGTGTATAGCTGGCTAGAGAAATGGATGCTAAGTTACTTTGGTTGGTATCACAAAAGTAGTTTTTTATCAGAAGATGAAGAATTCCCTTACACTTGTAATATGCTAGGTGTTTTATGAATGGTCGAAGTTAATCTTAAATGAAACAAAGCATAGACTTTGCATTGTAATTCCTCTTTGTAAAGAGATTGATTAATTTAATTGAAAGCCATAATTCTTGGCATATTTGCTTGTGTTGTTGGGTTTTGTTTTATTTTTATTTTTCTGTTGTATGCACTAATCTGCAACCGACCAAGGTCTCTCTTGCATCATAGGTACGTTACAACAACTATTTTCACATGTGTGAGAGACTTTTTGATGAATGGAAAGAGATGGTGGCACATGCTATGGAAAATATGGAAGAATGGATGAAGAGATGGTAACTAAACTATGTTTGAGGTATGAAAACATTCAAGGGGTTTGTTTGATAAATGGAAAACCCAAGGGGTCTATGGTGGAGGGGTACATAATTTATGAATCGTTCTATTATGTCAGTGACTACACCAAGTAAACCAACAACACAAGAGGTGTATTGGTTTGGGATGACCAACATGATGAGGACAAAAGGGAAGTGGAGCTACTCCAAACAAACATAAAAAGACACATGATAAAGAGTAAATCACTTATATTTTGTAAAATTTCTACAGAGTAAGTATTTACATTGAACTTGATAATACATAATTGATCTCATTCTATTATTTTTTATTTAATTAATACATTGGTGAATTCAAAAATCGATTCCATCAATAAATTCACTATTACAATGCAAAGGAAACACAACCATGGGTCGCATTGTATGAAGATGAGAGAAGGGGACGGGGCATTGACAAGAAATAATTCAAGAGGTTGAATAGTAGAAACATGCCTTATCTCGAGTCATTTAAAATAAAATATGCTAATGATTCGTCCCAATATTTGGGTGGTTGTGTAGATTAGAGAGAAATATGACTCATCCAGTGGTTAACCTCACAATGAAGAGGATGTAGTCTATATGTTTTCATTGATTCTTAAGTTATTAGGAATATGACATCATCATTTGTTCACATTATTATAGGTGCATTTGTTCCCATCTGTGTGGAATATTGACATAATTTTCATACTAAGGATGTTGTTTATGGACGTGTGAGACTCGATTTTAAAAAGTCAAGTTTGACTAACCTAGTCAAGATAGCCATCGTGATTAGACATAATAGAGGGGAAGTTAGGTTACATTGAAAAGATTTGATAGATCATGGAAGCTGACTTCTCATATTTCCAATGTGTTATTTTTAGGTGCAAGTAATGTGATACCTTTGACTAGATTAATGTAATGGAAGATCATGATAGTGGGATAATATGTATTAACTCTAGAAGAATCTAGAACAAAACTAAGGATCCTTATGCTTTACCAAAACACTACAACCAAGTGTTTTTTTATTTGGATGTGTTGGATAGGGATTGGTGCTTTATAGTAAGACACAAGCATAGGTCAAAGCATTTTTTTGAGTACAATAATGTTATAATGCCAAGCAAAAAAGATAATCGAGGTGATGGAAATAGAGAATGATATATACATGTTTTATTTCAACATTTATATTGTAGATGTGTCATTTTATAATTGTTATCTATAATTGGTCAATTATGTTTTATTATTGATTTTATGATGTTGGAAATAAAAAGTTAAAAACTGTTTTCAACCATCATGTTACAAAATAATAATGATGAACATGATACTTCCATTTTGATAACCTTGTGATACATATGTCATGTCACATAATAAAAGGGAAAATTAAGTACTGAAAAAGGTTTAATTATGATGGTGTTTTTTTTATATGTTATTCCATATTTAATTATTTATAAGTTTAGGTGTTTTTGGATATTTAAAAGAGGTTTAATTATGATGGTGTTTTTGTGTTATTCCGTATTTAAAAAAAATGTTGTAATTAACATTACATATAATCCATAACTCTTTATTAGGAAAGAAAACATTTACCACAAGTACTAAACATTGTTATATTTCATGTACATTTTTCATCAAAGGTTAAAATTAATTTCTATAAGGTTATAATTAAAAATATATTTGATCATTTCAAAAATCATTTGAGTATGTTTAAAAGCAATTTAATGTGTAATGTATTGTTTATCTATGTAGTATTTGTGATTGTATAGAAGGTTGACTAAACAAATAATTTTATTTAGTCAAAGTACATGCTCTCTCATATTTATTTGGAAGAACTTGAAATTTAGTATATTTTTATTAAATTAATTACATTTATAACAATGCGATAATATATTTTTAGAAAATTGTTTATATTTGTAAGAATAAGACAATATTTGCATGGAGGAGGTTTTATTGATATTTGTTAATAAACATCTTTCACTTTTTTTTAGAATAAATAATTATGATTTTTTTCATGATTTAGTATGTATGTTTTATAACATATAAAAGTGGAGGAATAATTATTTTGTTAAATTTAACTAGAATAATTTTATCCAATCAAGTAATAATTGATTGAATAGGCGGAGAAGAGGAAATAATCAAGAATAGAGGGGAAATAAGCGAGCAATGGTTGTCGTGGCGACCGTCCCTCTTCGGAGCTGCAAGGACTCCTCCTTCCTTGGAGAATCCAGTTTCCAGGTGCGTTATTCTAACGCTTGGTGGTCAGAAGTGTTGATACGGTGCAGAAGGAGTGTGCCATCTACAGAGGCGGCATCACTCAACCACACCCCATTGCGCCGACCATGCAATTGTTCTTGGGAGTCTCAGAGATACCTCGCTCCAAGGCCACAGAGGAAAACAACTTGTAGGCACAGAGTTGGGTGAACCCTAGCTTGCAGACAGACCAGAAGCTTGCAAATCTCTTCACAATTCTGAAGGAAGAGGCGGTGACTGGGCGAAGGAACGCATCCACATAGGCTTTATATGCCATCGGAGACAATACTAGAATCATTATGGATCTGGTGAAGGAAAGGGATACTGCCTCTGCAGCTACGGACATCTTCGATGAAGAATCAGGGGTTTCAGGCCCAGCAGCCTTACTGCAACCTTCTCAGGCCAAGGCTATCAGGGAAACATCCAACTATCTTTCCCTTTCAAATCTAGTCACCCCAATGGATCCAACACTCTCCAGACATGCCAAAGCCTCCTTGTTTCCTCTTGACCCCAAACCCTTTTCGATTTTCATAAGATCTCTTAAGGGGGTCTCTATCTATTTGTGAGTCACCCCTCAAATCTTTGTTTCACGGCTGAAATATTTGATTCAACAGGTAGAAGGAACCCCTTCAGGATTGCAGGGGCTTATCTTTGCCGTCTGGTAACTCTCAGGCCACCAGAAACTCCACAGACTTGGGATCTCAAAGGACACATGCATCTCCTTGGTGGTCAGTCTTTGGGGAGGAAACAATAGGCCCTCTACTTCTCAACTTAATTCCTTCAAGGATGCAATGTGAGAGGGGCTCTCTACTACTCAAATTCGGTCCAGACCCCTCACTCGGTCTACATTGTAGATAAATCAGAGGAGATTCACATCTTGGAGATCCTGCAACTGGACATCCTCGAGAACCTTTTCCTACATAAGGAGCAAACCCTCATTTGTAGATTTAATGGACTGTGGCAAAAAAAAAATATCTCCTTGATTGGATTGACTCTAACTGGCCCAAGGACTATCAGGTATAACTATGTTCTAAAGGTTTTCTCTTAGTGACTTTTCCTTCTCAAGAAGATATTCTTTCAGTTTCAAGTAAAGGGCCTAGGTTTTGGGGATCTGCTAGGATTTTCTTAACCCCCTGGTTCCCTAAGTTTGACCCTTTAACTATGGTGTAACAAAGGTGCCCATCTGGGTACATCTTCCAAACTTACCTTTGCACTACTAGATTCAATCGATCTTTGAAGGGATAGGAAATGCTCTAGGTTGCTTCTTGTCCTCTGATGACTCTCGCTCTACTCAGGGTCTTTTCACCCATGCTCGCATCTACACCACCATTGATATTAGTTGAAGGATCCCTAACAAGATCAACCTGAATTAGGCATGTCCATTTGGATTCAAGCCTTGTATTATGAAAACATAGCCTTCAGGTACAAGATCTGTTGTAAAACGGGCCATCTTCTCAATGCTTTTTCGCAACGACAGACCCAACTGCATCATACCACGAAAGAACATAGAGCCAAAAGCTGGCGACCCAGGATGCAATTGCATGAAGAAAACCCGCAAGACGACCAGCTTGACGAAGATAGACCCCCACCGAAACAGGTTCAGAGATCCACTCCATCTCTGCCCGAGGTGCATATGCCTCTTCAAGAAGATGAAAGCACAAAAAACAACCCTCCTCAGGGGCACACAAGATACCATGAATCTTCCTCTTCAGACTTTGACAAGGAACCACTCCACGATTCCATTGCTGCTTCGCGACTGGCCTTAGTGTCCTCAACTTCAGGGGAATGGATTCAAGTCAAGGAAAAACCAAGAAAGAAAGAAAAGACCTGAGAATTAGCCCACTCAGGGTTGGATTTATTCACTATCATCTCCAAGTCTCTACTCTTATCTCAGCTTCTCTTTGCAATGATCCTACACTGGATCTGGCTTTACTGTCTCGCTGTGCTTTTCGGCTAAGTGATCTAAAACTTTTTCTGGCTGTTAGCCTCTCTTTCCACCGCTCTCACCCTTCTGGAAGGAAGAGGAAAATGGATTGTATCATTATTTTCTTTTAATTCAAGGTTCTAACTTACAAAAAAAATAAAATTTGATTGAATAATTTATTATTCAAGTTTGTAAGCATGTTTGAATAAAATATTTCATCTTCTTGTACAACAAATAATTCATATTTAAAATTGATTAAACATTATATAATGATTACTGCATATATGACATTAGATGATTTTAACTAGAGATAAGCATTATATCAGATCTCTAATTTAGATCATTGACACAAAATAAATTTTACAAGTCAAACAACATCAATATGACATGAAAATACATAAATATACATGAATGATATCAACATGATATAGACCAACACCAACATGCTACAAAAATGCATAATATATATGAACAATAATGTGTGTGTGTGAAATATACATCCCAAGTCAAATATAGATGTAAAAGGTACATCACAACAATCAAATATATACATGTCATCAATAATTGATATGATCTAGTTGGTCCACCATTGGATCCAAAGGTATCAATACCTCGACCACCAACACTAGAGGCATTAATACCTTTGATAGATAAAAAATTAGAATAAAGCAACTCATATATATCTCTACTAGAATCTATATCAGTTGATGCAACCACCGCGCCTATAGCTCTAGCGAGTGGATTGAGTGTCACAACTAGTCTGTGAAATTGTTGTGGAGGAGAGGATGGTTGGTCGACCTGTGCTGGGGGAGAGGATGGTTAATCAATCTATGGAATAGGAGAGGATGGTTGATTAGCATGTGGAAGAGGAGAGGGTGGTCAATCATCTTGTGGAAGAGGAGAGGGTTGTTAGTTAAATCGATGACGAGGAGAGGTCGGTCGCTCGATATGCATAGGAGGAGAGGGTGGTCGCTCAACCTATGGAGAAAAGGGTGGAGGAGGAGGACGAAGAGGAGGAGTTGGAAATATGTCCTCCTCTCAAGTATCCTAGTTGGACTAACATTATGACACATCAATAACATCATATTAATGGGAATTATTATCCATATAGCTGTAAGTTTAGGGTCCCAAACGATCTAGGAAACTCGTATAGGGCACACTCCCTACCGAGTCAATAATCTAGATAATCGATCTGTTAGATCTCGATGGAATCTACGATCTAGGTTGCATCACAGGGCTATTAATTGGATCTAAGGTATCTTGTCAACATCAGTTGTCTCCTCATCATGTTGAGATGGAACCTCCCCAACATACATGTTGATATCTACAACATAATATACAACAATAATTAGACAATATGCAAATTTTTATAATAAATTACATTTGCATTAAATAAGAGGAAATAATGTAACTCAATTAATTAAAACATAACACTAATATTACATTTGTCATCTTGTATCTCATGCTAAGTAAATTGGATAATAACATATCCTTGTTAGTCTAGCCCTGCATATATGTACTCCATAATATCCATGGTATGGCTCATCCTCACTAACAAGGATCTCCAACATGTCTGGACTGATCCTGTAAGGGAGCTCTAGATGGTCCCTCTTGGGCATCATCTACCCCCACATGTGCATATGTGCATTAGTCCTCTAACTATGAGGGAAGAGATCGAATGATTTTTTAGTGACTAGAAACCTTTATACTAATAAAAAAAAAACTATGAACCAAATGGGAATCCCATCCTCCCATCAAACAGATAATGACAATGATTTATAGATAATCAAAATTGTCATAGAAAAATGGTAGACCACCTAATTAGTATGGGTCTCTACACTAAAAAATATACATAATACAATGTAGGGAAACTAATTCATTTCCCATCCGAGGTGCAGTGGGACACAATCATGACCATAAGAGAGAGGCAACTGACCTCCTCTATATTGAATGCAACAAAAATAGCTTGAACATAAATAGAAAAACCCAAATCAACCCATATTCAATCCATATGACCACAAATTGGAAACATTCAATAGGAGAGAAAAGTGTTGGCTGTGGAGCCTAATCTTCCAAATTCAGAGATGTTATTCAGTCGTGCTTGTACCCCAGGTTTACTATACACTCTTTCCCCAAGTTTGGGGTTCGGGGTGAATCCCCTGAGAAAATGTTTTTGGATGTTTGTTGGCCAACAGTTTTGCATACCCATGGTATTGGGTTAACTATAGTATTTTCCCATGGTATTTCCCTTATAAAAGAAAAGAAGCATTGTAATACAGCTGTGGATGGTATTGTATTGTAGTGTATTGTAAACAATCTCTATGATTGTGTGAGAGAGACTGTGAGAGTGTGAAGAGGAAGTGCAACAGAGTTGCTGCAGGTTGTATCCCTTCATCTTTCTGGATGCTAATACAAGGAATGGAAATTTCTGTGTGGACGTATCCCATCTCTTGAGTGAACCACATTATATATGTGTCTCTCTGTAATGTGTTAAATGTGTTTTTTTTCATCTTGTTTAATGATTTAACTATATATCTGTTATTTCTCCACGGTCCTGTTTCTAACAAAAAGGGGTGACTAACAAATATTACCATAGTTTTACATCTAAAAAAACATTCTAAAATCTAGAATGGCTCACCTTGAGCTGATATAGAAAAGACTCAATATTGTAGAAATTATTCAACCAAAGAGATATGAATAGAAAGCCCCACAATAACATCAAAATGAAATTAGATGCATGACCAAATGACAAGGAATTTATTTTTTGTAATGTAAAAGAAGGCATAACCACATACTTTACACTTAGATGTGAAACATCCTTCAAACATTGAACCATAGAACAATCCATATGGCCACAAATTAAAACTCTTCAATAGCTAATGTAGTTTGTGTAGTGCTTCAATATGAACATTTTTTAACCAATATGACAATGTCCAGTATTTGGAAGGAAGGGAGCTCCAGGTAATACGAAAGATGCAAGAGATGAAAGATTGAATTGCATGGGGGGTGTTGAAGAAAAATAATTGGGACTTTATAGAGTTGATGGACATGCCTAAAGCATCACTAAATTTTTTGATAATTTCAAGAAAGCGTCTAGATTCTTTGATAGTTGGGGTCCCTATCAATAGGGTATCATCCACAAACTAACTATGTGAGACAAGGGGCTACAATACATGAAGAGAGAGACATTTTAGGGAGCAATCCACAATAATAGCCTTGATATATCTACTAAGCCCTTCATCCATGATAACAAAAGGAAAGGGGGGAAGGGGGTTTCCTTGGTGGATGCCACAGGTGGGAGAGAAAGGCGTTGAAGGGAATCCATTAACTAATATGGAAAAAAACTCCTTAGAGGTGATATTCATGATCCAATTGATCCATTTCGAGTAGAATCCAAAAAGAAGAGAGGAGAGATTTCATGTATTTCTAGCTAGGGGTATCAAAATCTCCGGAGAGGTTTAGTTTTATGAGAATCCTTGGAGTCTTGGTGTAGTTTAAAGAGTGAATAAACTCATGTGACAATAAAACATTTTTCATAATTTTTCATCCATCAGCATAGTAAAATTGTTCATGAGAAATGAGATGTGGAACGAGAGGTTTAAAACAAAGAGCAATTACCTTTGTGATAATTTTGTATATGACGTTGCAGAGAGAAATGGGAAAAAAATTCCTAGGATGAACTGCACACTCTTCCTTTGATATTAAAGAGTAAGGAAAGTGTCATTAAGGGCTGGGATTACTGATTTGAATTTTCGAGAGTCTTCTACCAACTTCCAAACCTCTTCACGAATCATGTCCCAGTAGTGATGAAAAGAAATATCTCATGAAGCAGTCCGGGCCTGGGCATTTTCCAACTAACATTTCCTTGACACTTAGATCAACATCCTCCATATTGATTGGTGTCATTAAATACACATTCTGGTCTGTAGATATCTCTAGGGGAATGTGTTGATTAATCTTGGATAGGGATTTAGACCTATCTAGGTTTGGCTCTAAGAGTAGTTGGTCATAGAAGTTGAGCGACTCTCTTTTGATGTCAGCATGCGTCATAAGAGATTAAATTCTGCCATCCATGCAAGTGGTGATATGATTGGAATGCCTTATTTGAATCATGAACCTGTTAAATAACTTGGTGTTCTTCTCTCCGTCTTTGAGAAACTAAATTCTTGATTTATTCCTCCATAGGTTTCTTCCTAGGCGTTCCTTTCTTCAAGTTGCTACTTTATCTTGGCTTCTTTCCTTAGGAGTTTCTCATTACAGTTACGAGTGCCAATTTCCTATTGAATGTCACTCATTTGATGCCCCAAGGTACATTGGGCTTGGAATATGATGTCAAACATGGTCTTGTTCCATTCTTGAGATGACATTTGAATTTTTTCAGCTTTTGTTGGAACTTGTACATGAGTTTTCCATGCAAAATTGTAGCATTTGACCACCATTGATGCAAATTTTCTTGGAAATCTATATGAGAAAGCCAAAATATCTCAAAGCGGAAGGGCTTTCATTCATGGGTACAAGGAACATCTAACCAAAGCTATATGGTCCAGTGATTTGAGTCTGCAACTGAGAGAATATTGGATTTGAATAAGTTGCCACCATCATTACTGATTGTGATACTAAAAACCAATCAAGCTTGCAGGCTATTTATTTTTATCCCGCTCAACGATTAGAGCAAGTGACATGTAGTGTACCCAACCCTTAAACAAAGCCAAATTTGCTAAAATTAAGAATAAGTTAAGTTTAATCACAACGGATACAAATAAGTTACGGTTAGGCTAACTAACCATTCACTCAAATAATTAAAACTTTTAACTCTAGAGATTGAATTATAACTAAAGTTGCGACACTTAATTAATTATTTAATTAACAACGGTAAAAATTGTAACAAATGTGATTAATCAATATTATCCATCATCCTTAGTGAGAATAAGGTCCTAAAACCCATTCGTGCATTGAATTTTTTTATTAACACCAAAACCACAATTGTTAGAAAAAAAAGAGTATTGTTGTTATAAGTTTTTCTGCAAACTAAGTTTTTTTTGGTGTTGTTACATGTGTGTTATTGGTGAGGTTAAAAAGTAATAAAATAACACATCAAGACACATATGTAGGATTTCACTTACAACCATACCACAAGCAAAGCAAAACAAAAGCCACCGACTGAAATTACAACCCACAAAATCACTTGCTGATGGTTGTCCCTTACAACCATTTTTAACTAATATATTTTAGATTGTATGGTTTCCTCCCTAAATCCAAAAACCAATATTAAATTCATATTACATTCTTCAAACTCGGATCTGAAAATAGGATCATATGTATGCATAGAACATTTCCAAAATAACAACTGTTGCGCTCAACTTGACACCGAGAAAACTGTTGGACCAAAACTGACAAATCATGGTCATCCAGAAAGCTTTTTTGACGAAACGAAATGCAAGCCTTACTGGAAAAACTATTTTAGAAAAAATGGAATAGGCCCCATAACAAATAAATGAGCATATTTTAGTGAACCATAGAATATGGTCTTTCGCCTCCCAATACCATAGAGTCACAAATACAATTTTTGAAGAAGAGAAAGAAGTTTAGAATGAATAGCATCGTGCGTTTGAATCCTATGGAGGCCATTCTTCTTGCAACCATATTCTGAAATACAATAATCGAGAACATATATAAATCAACTCATCCTCCATTGCACATAATCATCATAATAATATGCTAAACATAAATAAAAAGATATGAGACATACTCATCTCAAGATATGGGAAACTAGTTGCAGCAGGACAACTTTCCACCCAACCGTAGACATAGTCAAGATTTCCTTGCTTGAACAGGTCACCCATGAGATGATACCATGGATCCATGGGTATTATCTCACTTATATAGCAACTCTAGGAACTGCCTTTTCTGATAACCACAATGCTTCCCACTACTACTTTCTTGTCCATTCCCACTGCCTATGGGATATGACCTAGCTTGCCATTCCCATTTCTTGGCTTCCTGTGCAAGAAGTTGAACTAGTAGAGTGATAGAATGGAACTAAAGGAAAAACAACTAGACTAACTTTAAGTCTCAATACACTCCCAATACTACCAACATTCCCAACATGTATAGATAGCAAAAGTCACATGGTCCAAAGCTCAATATTAGCTTCAACAAGGAGAGGGAATATGAATTTATAGTAGGAGGCAAACTCTAACCCAATGAGATCAAATAAAATTAGAGAGAGGCAAGGTTTAAGCTTCATCATGGAGACTTAACTTGAGTTATTGGAGTGGTGGCTTAGTTATGAGATTCCCTTTCCCGAATTATCACCATGAGGAGGAGTTACCAAAAACCAAGGAGTGGAGCCATGAAGAGGACATGGAGGAACACTAATGCATAAGGGGGGTTACAAAAAATCAAGGAGGGAGAAATAGATGAGAGAAGGCATCCAATAGGGTCATAAATATCATCGAAGCACAAAAATAGGATCATCAATGCATAGTGTAAGAGTGGAAGTTAGAAAATAGCTTACAACCCCTAAAAACTAGGAAAAAGGTTCATAAATGACCAAAACACATAAATGTGAGGGAATATATTCCCAAGGAGGCCTCCCTAGGAAAGAGGGGCCAACTAAGGTGTGAAAAAGATGCAATATTAACTTCATAGTCCATAAATATCAAGAATATGGTTCATTGTACAAGCTAGTTTGAGCGACTAACATTATTAATGTCACCAAGGTGTAAATATGAACTAGGATGGACAAAACTAAGCCAAAAACAAGTTATAAGGGGCTAAAGATATCCCCATTTCTCCTCACTTTTTGGAATTCATGGTCCCCCATACTCTTTTAGTTTCCTTTTTTGAGCTAGTTTTTTATTTAATCAATAGTAGCAACATTCAAAGATAGAAATGATGTCATTAATAACATTAGTATTAATAATAGTGCCAAAGTCCAAAGTCACATTATCAAACAATGATCACAAGTCCTTAATCACATTAATCACGCAAAGGAACATAAGTCCATAGCCTTATAAAATATCATAAGTCCATAATGAAAAAGAACATAAGTCACATGAAAGATCATAAGTCTAGAGATCAACAACTGGGGTATTACATCCCCCTCCCCCTTAAATAATGCATCGTCCTCGATGAAGATTACATGCATGTCGCAAAATTTCAAAATAGATGAGAGTATGCTTACCTCATGGAATCCTCCAACTCCCAAGTTGCATCCTAAGGACCGTAGTGGGTCCATTGGACCTTTACCCTCATGATTTCTTGATTCTGAAGCAGCTTGACCATACTGCCCAAAATGGAAACAGGTTGTACCAAAAAATAACCTTCCAGTTCCACCAGGATCATCATCCATTAAATCATATGATTAGTACCAGGTTCATACATGTATATATATCAATAAAGAAAATAAAATCACTCTAATTACTTGGATCCCATTCCAATCAATTACACGGTTAGCATCAGGTATATACTTTTTCAATAAAGACATGAAACACATTATGTACTCTAACTCAAGTGGTAGATCAAGCTCATAAGAAACATGTACTATCTTAGCTAAGACCTCAAAAGGTCCACAATATTGGGCAGCTATCTTGGAGAAATTTCCTAAGTTTAAGGAACTCTTCTTGGGTATAACTTTAGGAAAGACATGATCTCCAACTTGAAACTGTCTGGTGGTCCTATTTTGATATACATTGATTTTATTCCTATCTTGATTTTCCTTTAGATTCTGTTTTATCGTAACCATTTGATCCTCCATATCCCTTAATAATTCTGGTCCAACAATGACCCTAGATGTTGGGTTATCCCAACTGAGGGGAGTATTGCACTTCCTTCCATACATGGCTTCAAAAGGAATCATCTTCAAAGATGAATGATATCCATTATTATAAGAAAATTCCACCAAGTGTAAATAATCTTCCCACTTAGACTGTTGATCCATCACATACATCCTTAACATATCTTTAATCACTTGGTTAAATATTTATATCTATCCATATATCAAAGGGTAGTATGATGTGCTCATGTTTAAACTTGTACGAAACCCATCGTACAATCCTTTCCAAAAGTTAGAAGTAAATTACAAATCTTTCTCTAATACTATAACCTTCAGAATAACATGCAATTTGACTACTTCCTTCATGTAAATATCTACAATGTTAGCTTCTTTGTGAGTTGGTCTTTAATAGAATTAAGTGTGTTTCCTTATTCAACTTATCTACCACAACCATGATAGGATCATTTTGCAATATCATCTTAGGTAACTTGGTGTGAAATCCAATGTCACTACCTCCCATTTCCATTCTAGTTTTGGAAATGGATGCAACAATCCCGCTGGATTTTGATGCTCAACTTTAACTTTTTGACATTCCAAGCACCTATCTATATATTCAGCAACATCATTCTTCATCCTTAGCCAATAGTATTCTTTCCTTAATGTTTCTACTTTTTTCTGATAACCTGAATGATTGACATAAGGAACATCATGCATTTCCTTTAGAACCATCTTCCTTATATATCCAACATTAGGCACATAAACTCTATCTTTGTGCATGAGGATCACATTTTTTTCAAACTTATACTTCTCAAATTTCTGTGGAATTTTATGTTGTTGTGATCCTTCTTTTACCTGCTGATAAAGTTCATTTGTAACACTAGCTCCAATGACCTTATCCTTTAAATCTGATGTGCTAGTGTTGATGGTTGTTACATGCATCACATGTATATTCCTACTAAGTGCATCAACTGATTTATTTTCCTTACTTTTGATATGCTTGATGTTAGAGTCATATTCACATAATAACTCCATCCACCTCCTTTGTCTTGCATTCAAATTAGGCTGCTTAAACAAGTATTTTAACCCATCGTGATAGGTTCTCAACTCAAACTTTTTACCCATTAGATAATGTCTCTACATATTCAAAGCATGGATGATAGTTTCAAGATCTAAGTCATGGGTGTCATAGTTTTTCTCATGTTCCTTCAACTTTCTAGATTCATAACTGATCACATGTCCATTATGTATCAATACTCCACTAATTCCTTGTTTACATCCATCCGTGCACACAACAAATTTTCCTTTAGGATCTGCAATCTTTAGAATATGTTCACTAGTAAGCATTTCCTTAAGCCTTTGAAAACTATCTTCACACTTAGGATTCCAGTCGAACTTTACACCCTTCTTCGACAAAGATGTGATAGGATGAGTTAACTTTGAGAATCCTTCAATGAACCTTCTGTAGTACACATATAATACCATGAAATATCTCACTTCTGATACATTCTTAGGTGTTGTCCATTCCATAATGGATCTTATCTTTTCAGGATCTACTGAAACACCTTCTTTAGATATGATATGCCCTAGGTAGTGCATTCTTCCTTGATAGAAATAACACTTGCTTAATTTGGCATATAATTGATGTTCTCTAAGCATTTGCATTACTAACCTTAGATGTTCTTCATGTTCTTCTTTTGTCTTGGAATAGACAAGCATGTTATCCAAGAATACAATCACAAATTTATCTAAGTATTTTATGAAGACTCCATTCATTAAACACGTGAATACTGCTGGTGCATTTGTTAATCCAAAAGGTACCACTATGAACTCATAATGTCCATACCTTGTTTTGAATGTTGTCTTACCAATGTCTTCATTCTTAATTCTAATTTGGTCATATATTGACCTCGAATATATCTTTGAAAACACCTTGGCTCCTCTCAACTAATCAAACAAGTAATCAATTCTTGGTAAGGGGTACTTGTTTTTAACTGTTGCTTTGTTCAACTGTCTATAATCTATGCAAAATCTTAGAGTTGCATCCTTCTTCTTCACAAATAATACATGGTGTTGCCAAGGTGACACATTGGGTCTTATGTAACCTTTATTTAGTATCTCCTCTAATTGCATATGTAATTCCTTTAAATCTGTTGTACTCATTCTATAAGGTGCTTTAGATGAAGGTATTGTTCTTGTAACCAAGTCGATAGAAAAATAAATGTCTCCATTAGAAGGCATTCCTGCCGGTTCTTGAAATATATCTGTAAACTCTTGTTGTATTGGATAATCCTGTAGTTTTGGATTTTTTTTTCTTTTGACTCTTCCACATGAATTGCATATAACTGGCACCCTTTTTTGAGACATTTCTTCAATTGTAGAGCTGAGACCTACCTCAAGGATACGAGTCTATGTATACCTTTGACTATCACTCAGTTTGCTTCTTCATACAAACAAGTATAAGTCTTATTATGGAAATCAAGTATAACATGGTGTGAATTCAAGCAATCCATGCCAATCGATACATAATAATACCCCAAGGGTATGATGTTTAAGTCTGCAAAGTTTTTCAATCCATTCATTTCTAAAGGACACATCTTTACAAATTCTGTGATTTTCCTCTCGGCTCCTGTAGCTAATTGTACTAGACTTGTTGTTTCAAGTTTATTTTTCTTCAAATGACGTTTCTCAACTAGATTAGGTACAAAGTAATTATTGCTAGCTCCAAAATCAATCAAAATAGCTATGATTTTATTAGCAATATTATATGCTACCTTAATCATTTCAGATTGGTGGTCATCTTGCCTCCCATCCAAGGCTGCATAGAACCTATGAACATTTCCACCTACATCTCCAACAGTTGAAGCCTCTTGAATGTTGCGAAAGTTATTCTTCTTACACAAGCACTGACTGGAAAGGTGATTTTCCTTGCATATCCAACATTCCACATGTTGTATTTTCCCTGAAGGCTCTTCCCTTTGTTGTCCTTGTTGATAAGAATTACCATTTCTAAATTTTGAATGCTAGAAACCTTTCTTTCTCTACTCCCATTTTTTCTTTTTCATATCCTTCCAATTCTTTTGATATGGGGCATTTCTCTTATTCTTTTCATATAAGTGTTTTTCCTTCTAGATGGAATCTAAGGTTCCTTTGTCTATCATACTGTATTTTATCTCTATAAGATTTAGGAAGACCACTTAGGTGTTAGGATTAATTATAATCCTCCCTTGACCACCATTGTCTAAATGTCATTTCTTAGCTTAGGACTTTGTATCCACTTCACTAGTTCCATGGGGAACTCATCTGGGGACCACCTACCACTTGATGCACCAGTTTCCATGATTTTAGGAGATCCGGAGGCCAATCCCTATAATTTAGGAGCCCACACTGAGTTATGGGAGTCTCATCATTAGTTCACCCTAGTCTGTGTTGAGTTACAGTCCAATGGACATCGGTTAGTGCATATCCAGTTAGTCTAGCGAAACATTTTCCTAAGTTTAGGTGGTAGGATCCTTTTCCTACCTACCTTGTTTAGTTAACTAACTAAGAACTGATTTAGTTGTCCTGAGTTACATTAGTGAGATTCTAGTGGCGATTTTCTCACATTGAGTTAGCATTGGAGTCAGTCCAAGTTGGTGAATTCGAATCATACCTAGTGGATTCGAATTCTTACTATTGTATCATCATTGTATTACATATAAGTTAATGATAATGGATGTAATGTCACTGCTGACCAATTTTTGTCTCTTGGTTGTTCAATTTCACCATGAATGTTTTGATCAGTGTACATTGAATTGCTTCTTTCACCTTCATCGTCTTTTCACAGTGAGTTCATTCTAGCCTGAGGATCCTAATATTTGATAAATCGAACAAGGTATTAGAGAAGGTAATCAGGCCAACTTCAATCCTTATAATCCTCCATTGATGCACCAGGAGCAGGTGGGTTCCACATAATTCCTGGTATCGTTTCCTTGCTCCCTCTAGATTTGGTCTAGAGAAGTATAACCAGGTGTGATGAGAGTGATTGAATTGGTTTGACTTTGAATTGAAGTGTTTTTGCAGGTAAACTAATGAATTCTGAATAATTGTGTTGCTTCTTGAATTCGAGAGATGGATATTTCAACAACCTTGACACCCATGATCCTCACACCCTTAAACTATCTTGATTGGAGGGTTGATACGTATATAGTGTTGCACAACAAAGGTCTATACAGGGTTACCATGGGAAAGGAGTTTGAACTACAGTAGCCTCTTGAGAAATTGAAGTATCTAAACAAGATGGATGAAGCTTTTGGATTCATGTGCATTCATGTCCCTAGGGAGTTACTCTTCCATCTTAATGGATTAAAAAATCCAAGAGAAGTATGGTAGAATCTCGAATCCCTGTTTGGAAAGCAGGATGAGATGAGAGGCCATATTCTGGAGAATGATTTGATTTCTCGTCATCCCAGCAACTTCAAAACCATCCAACATTTCTTCTTAAAATTCAAATCCCTTGTCATGCAGTGCAAGAAGTGTGGGATTGACAAGAAGGATGAGAAATTGGTGCTCCCAATTTTGAGAAAACTTGGCCTAGAATTATCAGTGTTCATATCCACCTTTCACTCTAGGATATTGACAACTTCAATTTAGAAAATTTCAGCACTTGATGCCTTCACATAATCTCTTATTCAAGAACAAGATAAGTTAATACATATGACCCCCCCCAGTGCCTCCAAAAATCAAGCACTCTTGGATGGGGAGACAAAGAATGCGCAATCAAGGAGGAAGTATAAAGGAAAGGATAAGAGGAACACCGAGTTCAAACCTAAGGAAGAGTTTGATCCATGAGATGAAGAGGCCTTAGGATCTAACAAGGACAAACACCAAAGGTTTGAAAAGGGCAAGTGATCCTACTATAATAAAGGAAACCATATAGAGAAAGGTTGTATGAAGAAAACCATATATCATGTGTCAAGACTCCTTGAACATTACAATATTTCCCTCCCTGAAGGCGTAAGGAAGGTTGATTATGGAGACAATACTGAAGATCATGAGAGATACCATGCACTAAAGGCTGTATTTTCAAAATCTTATGTGTTCCTCATTTATTTAGGAGCCTCCAATCACATGGTTTCATCCAAATAATCATTCTCTTCATTAAAACATACTTATGGTCCAATTATTCACATGGGATACCGCACTCAAATCCAAGTTGAAGGGAAGGGTTCAATCAAATTTGAGCATGGAGTGTTTAATAATGTCCTTTATGTGCCCTCCTTAGCAGCAAATTTGTTGTCTGTATATCATATGAATCACACAGGCTCACCAAAGCGAGTTGTATTTGATCCTGACTCGGTGGATATGTCATATATCTCAATTGGGAAACTGATAGTGAAAGGTGTTGCAAACCATACCTCCAAGGCATATGAATTCTCAAACTTTCTGCCATACTCAGATCCAGTGCAATCTCAACTGCCATTTGAAAGGGAAGGTAAATTCATTCTACTTAAACCTTTTTCATATGATAATGTTTCCATCAATGTTTCATATTCAAAGTCTGAAGCAGAGGACCAAGTTGAATAAGTTTTTGGAATTGAAGATGAAGTTCAATCAGATCTAGATCTAATCCCTACTCCCAATCCTAGGCCTAAATTGGATCAATAGGTCATTGAGGCTACTGGGAACATGACCGGAGAGTCATATGACAAGGGAAGAACAATATATCAGTTTCAAAATGAGAGCCTTGCTCCATGTCATGAAGATGCACTTCTCCAAGGGAGGTGTTGCAAACTCCCCAAGAGATTCTACATGATGGTGAGGTCAAAACAATAGTTCTGCTCACTGAATAACAATGAGACTTTGGATCATGTCACTCTTCCTTCAGAAACAAGAGGAAAAAGTAACTTTCTACATGAAAAATTGGAAGGAAAAAACTACATGGAATGGCCTAAGGGGTACGTTGATTCTAGGTTGACATGCAAGCCGAGGAATCCATTGTGTGGGATCAAGAAAGGCCCCAAGGCATGGCATCCAAAGTTCAGTTGTCCCCTTAAACAAGGACGAAGGTGCTAAAAGTAATACTAAGTTAAGTTTAAGCACAACGGATACAAATAAGTTACGGTTAGGAAAACTAACAATTCACTCAAATAATTAAAAGTTTTAACTCTAGAGTTTGAAATATAACTAAAGTTGTGATAGTTAATTAATTATTTAATTAACAATGGTCAAAATTGTAAAAAAAGTGATTAAGGAATATTATTCATCATCCTAGGTGAGAATAAGGTCCTAAAACCCATTCCTGCATTAAAATTTGTATTAACACCAAAACCACAATTTGTATTAACATTTCCAATCTAACAATTGGTGTGCTCAACTTGACACCAAGAAAACTGTTGGACCAAAACAAACATATCTTGGTCATCTAGAAAGCTTTTTGAATGAAATGAAAATAGATCCTTACTGAAAATGATGTTCTAGACACAATGGAATAGGTACCACTACATAGAAATGAGAATATATTGGTGAACCAAATAATATGGTTGCTCCCCTCCTAATACTGTAGAGTCGCGAATGTAATTTTTATAGAAGAGAAAGAAGTTTAGAAGGAATAGCAACGTGGGTTAGAATCCTATGGAGTCCATTCTTCCTGTAACCAGATTCTGAAATACAATAATCAAGAACATAGATAAATCAACTCATCCTCCATTTCACATAATTATCACAAGAATATCCTAAACATAAATAAAATCATATGGGAAATACTTATCTCAAGATAAGGAATCTGGTTGTAGCAGGACAAATTTTCTCCCAACCATAGACACAATCAATCCTTCCTCACTTGAATAGGACACCCTCGAATTAATACCATGGATCCACGGGTATACTCTCAATTACTCTAGAAAATATCGTAACAATCTCTTTCGAGAACCACAATGCGTCCCACTACTACTTTCATGTTTGTCTCCACTACCTAAGGGATATGACCTAGCTCGTTATTCCCATTTCTCGGCTTCCTGTGTGAGAACATGGATTAGTAGAGTGATAGAATGGAAGCAAAGGAAAAATAACTAGACTAACTCCAAGTATCAATACACTCCCAATACCACCAACATTCCCAACATGGATAGATAGCACAAGTCACATGGTCCAAAGCTCAATATTCGCTTCAACAAGGAGAGGGGATATGAATTTATAGTAGAAGGAGGCCAAACCTAACCCCATTAGTGTTGGAGTTTGTGCAAATTCAGAAGCTATTCTTATTGTCCTCCTTCAGGAGTTGAACTTGTTGTAATCATTCATCTAAACTCTAGAAAGAACAATGTAATCCTTGGGATGAAAAGCCAACAATAAAATAATAAATAAAAATAATAAAATATAAAAATATTATTGCACCCCAAGTGAAGTCGGCCCTAGTTAATTTTAGGGTGGGAAAACAGTATAAATAGGAGGTGCACTTCCTCATTATTACACATCACAACAGCGCAACAACACAAGTGAGGTGCACAGTATTTGACAGAAGTGTGGCTACACAACAACTCAGAAGAAGATTGTTTTTCAAGGTTTCATCTTTGGAAAGCCTTTCATATTTTTTTCTTTTCTTTCTTCATTGTACTATGATCTCAGAATTATCATCTCTAGATGAAGGATGCTGGGTTTTTCCTAATTGGGTTTCCCAGGTGAAAAATACTTGTGTTATTGTTCTGTGCTTTGTCTATCTTATAGTGATCCTATTGATAAATGCAATTATGATATACTACTATAATTTATAATAAAATCTAACATGGTATAAGAGCAGTACTAAAAGAATCCATTGCCGGAACTATGTCGACAACCTATCGAAACTAGGGTTTCATCTTTCAAGGTCTGCACCCAACTTTTTGGCACAAAAAGAGCCTTGGGAATTTCGCTCTAAGGAGGGTGCATCTTTTGGTGAAGACAGAATTAAATTCTAAGAAGTTTCAATTTTGAACTAATTCTACTACTGCAACATAAATTAGGGTTTCAATTTTTGACCTACTCCCTCCACAGTTTTGGCTCGACTCTACCTCTTCTCAACTCAGCTCTCTACAATGCATTTATCTGTGGAGTCAGTTTTCCAAAACTACAACGTTCAGTTTTGACCTAGTCTGTGATAGGGTTTCAGATCTAGATCTACAGTCAAGATGATCAACAAGAAGGTTGAAGATCATCTGGAAGGAGTTTCCAACTTCATCCCCTGGAATTCTATGGTTCTTCTCCTACTGGAAGAAAATGACCTATTACAATGTGTAAATGAAAAGGTCCCAGAACCAAAAGAAGAAGAAGACAAACCTTGCTGGAGAAAGGATGATGCCAAAGCAAGGAGGATTTTAGTGGACTCAGTCAAAGGTCACTTGGTTCCTCAGATCTCAGAGGAGACGACGACGAGGAAGATGTTCAAAACTCTAAAGGAGCTATTTGAACACAGTAGCATCAATGTGACTCTCACATTGAGGAATCAACTGTCAAATATGAAGATGACAAAGTTGAAGAACATTGCCTCATATTTCATGAGGATCACCGAGCTCTAGGACAAGCTGAAGTCAAGTGGAGACAATCTTGAAGAAAAGGATCTTGTCATGACCACCCTAAATGGTCTTCCACCATCTTGGGAGTCCTTTACCCAAACCATAATTGGTCGTACCAATTTTCCCAATTTTGTTAAAGTATGGGAAGAATGCACTCAGGAAGAAACCAGAATTGTGGCACACCAAAGACTTCATGGCACACAACCTAAGGAAAATAAAGCGTTCGTATCCCATACCAAGAAAGGAAAGGGAAGGGGAAGGAAGCCGTACATCCACAAGCATCAAGATAAGAGATCAAGTCCTCCCCGAGATCAGAAGAAACAACAGAAAGATCTATCTCAGATCCAATGCTACAGATGCAATAAATACGACCATTATGCCAGTAGCTGTCGAAGTTCAATCAAAAGGAAACATGAAGATTCACCTATTGATGTAGAAGAAGACCCTCCTCAAAAGGAGCCAAGGAAGGATGATCATTCGGAATTCTTCTTCTAAGAAATGATATGAAGATCCATATTGTGATGATCGTCAAGCAAGCATATGAAGATCAGTGGACTCTGACAGTGGGAGCCCACCCACACAATTACAACTGATAAGTATTTTATTTTATGTGCTCTAGTAGATTATATTTGGTTGCTTTTTAATATGTTCTACACATATCTACATTTCTAAAATTAGGTAGTTAATAAGTAGGCTCATCTAGTAATTGTTATACACATGATTGTTTAAATAGACTTTCATCCTGCACAACCCATCAAGAATGAAAACTCCTTTCTAAAATACTTGGAGTAGTACACACTCTTAATGGTATGCTCTAATGGAGACCATAAGCATCCAGATAATGGCCTTACGTGTGTTGTGTCAAAGCATTGGCTAAAAGGTTTCATACAGTATTTTGTTAATAAATTGATTATGAAACATTGCTAACCATCTGACGGGATTTGACTTGTAGGGAATTCCATGATCTACAAGGACAAGTGATCCCATTGATATACGGATGGAACGAAAGCAGAAAGCCTCTAGAAGCATGTATATGACTCTCAAACCTAGAATAATCTCATGTAAAGATTTGGTGGTCAAAAGCAGAAAGCTTCTATGAATGTCAGTTTATATGTTGATTCGATAATATTTACTCAACTGACTTCTAAGAGACAGAGGGAGTTATCGCTCAAAGACAAGGATTCTAGTCTATTACATATGATAGAAACCTGACAACACTGATGTCGTGACTCGAATAAGACAATTGAAGGATCCTTGATGATCCAGTTGAGCAAGATGATGCTCCCACATATATGGCAGTAAGACGAAAACGACCCATATGGGAACGACAGATTTTGTAGAATGCATAGGAGCATGAAGTTCCACATGGAGCAGATGGGAGGCCAAATTTGTTGCCAGAGGGCTCTCTCAAAAAGAGGGAGTCAATTATGATGAGACATTTGCTCCTATGGCTCGATATTCTTCCATCAGATTGATTATTGCTTCAGCTATGGGGTCGAAGTTGCATCGGATGGATGTTAAGACTACCTTTCTCAAATGTATTATTGAGGAAGAAGTATATATTGAACAAATCATAGGGGTTTGTTGTCCATGTAAAGGAGTCTCATGTATGCAATTTGAAAAAGGAGTTATATGGACTCAAGTAAGCACCTTGTGCTTGGTATGGATGGATAAACGGATTCCTTGTGAGGCTGGGATTCACCGAGAGTGATGCAGAACCCAACCTTTACTACAAGGTTGTGAATAATGAGCCACTACTTTTGGTACTATATGTTGATGACTTGTTTCTTAATGGAAATACAAAACTTATCTTATGGTGTAAGAAGAAACTCACCTCTAAGTTCGAAATGAAGGATATTGGATTGATGCACTACTTCTTGGGATTATAAGTATGGCAGAGGCAGAAAGAGATTTTCATAGGACAAGGAAAATACACCATATATATACTAAAGAGATTCAAAATGTTGTATTGCAAGTCCATAGCTACTCTGATGGATGCAAATTTGAAGAAGATGGTGGATTCTGCTTCAAATTCAAATTTGATTTATCCCACCATGTATCACTAGTTGATTGGGTCCCTGATGTATTTGACGAACACCAGACCAGACATTTGTTTTGTCATTAATGATCTCAATCAGTTCATGTGCGAACCGAGGCAGATTCACTGGATTGCTTGAAAACATGTACTCAAATACTTGCATGGCACTATGGGATATGATCTATGATATGACTCAGATTGTGACTTAATATTGCAAGGGTTTATAGACTCAGATTGGTCCAGATGCACTACATATAGGAAGAGCATTTCAGGATGTTGTTTCAGTTTGAGTTCTGCAGTAATTTCCTAGTACAATAGGAAGCAGAACTCAGTAGCTCTCAGTACAACAGAGGCTGAGTATATGACTGCTAGTTCAGCAGCCATAGAAGTAGTTTGGCTTCGTAAACTTCTTGCAAGATTGTTGGCCAGATTCCAAAGCCAACCGTGATTCACGATGATAACCAAAGTTGTGTGCAACTGTCAATGAATCCTGTATTTCACAACAAGTCAAAGCACACAGAGATTCAGTATCACTGTAACGTCCCCCCTCATCCAAGAGGATGTGACCTACGAGCTGGTGCTATCATTTAAGCGGGGATCTAAGCCCCATGAACATAATAACAAATGCATTAGAAATGGAAACATACACAGATGCATAATGCAATGCAATCTACAACAGAAGCAAATACATTTCAACACAACATTCATTATGTTCATAATTCATTAAACAAATACAGTTGCAGAGATTAAACACAAGAGATAGTTATCTTAAAAGGAATATTGTCCCGCAACCATCTATGTCGCTGTAACATTCCACCCAACCATAGGCCAGTGCGCTCATCAATCTCTCAGCAACACTACCACCCCCGAGCTGGGTATGATTCCCACAAGGAATAAGGGAACTACAACAGGCTCACACATAGCCAAAGACATATCAAGTTTATCCAAGCCAAAACTACATTTGAGTTTATTAGGCTTCTAAGGAGGTGGAAGGATGAATTGCTAAGTTAGTGAGCTCAACCACAGAGCTATGGACACCTACACAAGATCTAGCTTGGTTTTCCCAACACCTACACACCCAACACAAGGAAGCACCCCCTTCTATATTACACAGTCCCTCAGGCTATGCCTTCCCTTTCAGTTCTCTTCATGATGCGCAAGAAAGAATAACCGACCCCTCTTGATCTCTCTATGTGGTTCCTTTATACACTAGGTTTATCAAGCTAATTCTTCCCTCTTCCACTCCAAACCGGTCCAAACCGAAACATAGGATTTATAGAACAACAAGATACAAGTTCTGGGCATGGAAAAAAATGTCTTGAGAGCCAAAAATGAAAAATGGCAGATGGGTAAAAAAGCCCCCTGATAGCAATTTGATTTCCAGAAACATTTATGGGCTTCACGTGGCCAAAACGACCTCAAGAAACACCCAAAAATCATGGGTCTCTTCTACCATTTTCTCGGCAACCAAAACAACGAGTTTTCCTAGTCGAGTAATAAGGAAACAACAACAAAAACGTCCGGTAGAGAGCCCAACCCCTGAGCATTACCAAAACAACTTCCCATCCATGGGGAAAATGAAGAAAATTGCTTCCACTGTGAGGGAAAACACACGGGTAGACAAAAGACATGAATGAGATAGCTCTCCAAGCTTTCACTGCCGTGAGGAATGGAGGACATGAATGCATGAGGGAATGGGTAGACGTTTTTGGGTTTTTACTTGCCTAAGAAGTCAAAACACGATTTTCCAAAATGGGTGCTCTTCCCAATTCGAATTTTTTACCTGCATACCTTTCCCATCCCAAGGAAATAACTTCCTCAACCAATTTCTGGCAGTAATAAATGATTGGGTGAATAAGACAAGAAAGGTAGTTGACAGCTTGATGGGTTTTCCCTTTGACATTTGGCTTTTCCCCATTGTCTCAAAGGTTTGAATATTCCCCCCGCCTTATCCTTAGGAAATCATGCCCCCATATCCTTAATGTTGCATTGGCATAGCTAGTTGTGGGTATTTTAATTAAATTGCATATTTACATGATGCCCAAAATTATAATGTGCCACACTAGCACGAAATACCATCAGCATCGATTTTAATCGCCGAAACATAAAATGCTAAATTGATGGTGGAGATTTTTCCTTTAGCTCCACATCATGATTAATTACAATATTTACATCATATACATTTTTAATGCAAACGGGGTCAAAACCAGGGTGTTACAATCACTTCATACATGATACGGTGCATAAAGGTGTAGTCGAGCTCTAGTATATTTTGACAGACGACTACACTTCATATGTTCACACGAAGCCTCTTCCCATAATGAAGCTTTAATACTTTCATGAAAGACTTGGAGTATAAGAGAACGTATCCCTCCTTGATAGGGAGAGATGACTGAGAGACATTTGCCATACTTTCGCCCAGGTACCTCTACTCATCCAGGTTCTCATCCAAGTATGGGAGAAATCCGATTAGTAGATGATACAGATAGGTAGTAGATGGTCGGGTTCACACAGGTGCCTCTACTCGTCTAGGTGCTCAGCCAGGCATGGGAGAAATCCCAGCGGGAGATGAGTTAGATAGGTAGTAGGTGGTCGTGTTATTGCACAAGTACCTCTACTCGTTCAGGTTCTCAGCTAGGTATGGGAGTACCCCATCAACTGATGAGACAAAAAGGTAGTAGACGGTCGTGCATGTGTTCTCATCCTGGATCTCTAGCTAGTTATGGAAGTATTCCATTAGTAGTAGAGACAGATAGGTAGCAGAAGATTCTCTCTCAGACATCCGGATAGAACAAATTTATAAAGACAACCTTTAGTATGTTTAGAGATGATGGAGATAGTATAGATGTACAGATGAAACTCAGATGATGATGATGAAGACCGAAAAATACCTTCCTTGTTGAGAGGGAGTGTTGGAGTTTGTACAACTTCAGAAGCTATTCTTATTGTCCTCCTTCGAGAGTTGAACTTGTTGTAATCATTCATCTAAACCCTAGAAAGAACAATGTAATCCTTGGGGTGAAAAGCCAGCAATAAAAGAATAAATATAAATAATAAAATATAAAATTATTATTGCACCCCCAAGTGAAGTCATCCCCAGTTAATTTATGGGTGGGAAAATAGTATAAATAGGAGGCCACCCTCATTATTACACATCACAGCAACGTAGCAACACAAGTGAGGTGCACAGTTTCTGACAAAAGTGCAGATACACAGCAACTCAGAAGAAGACGGTTTTTCAGGGCTTCATCTTTGGAAGGCCTTTCATATTTTTTTTCTTTTCTTTCTTCATTGTACTATGATCTCAAAATTATCATCGCTAGACGAAGGTTGCCTGGTTTTTCCCAATTGGGTTTCCCAAGTGAAAAATACTTGTGTTATTGTTCTGTGCTTTGTCTATCTTCTAGTGATCCTATTGATACATGCAATTAAGATATATTGCTATAATTTATAAGAAAATATAACAATTAGGGGATCAACTTGAATTAGAGAGAGGTAAGGTTTAATCTTCATCATGGAGACTTAACTTGAATTAGTGGAGTGGTGGCTTTGTTAGGAGATTCCCTTTCATGAATTAGCACCATGAGGAGGATTTACCAAAAACCAAGGACTGGAGCCATGAAGAGCACATGGAGGAACGCTTATGCATAAGGGGGGTTACAAAACATCAAGGAGGGCTAAATAGGTGAGAGAATACATCCAATAGGGTCATAAATATCATGGAAAAACAAAAATAGGATCATCAATGCATAGTGTAAGGGTGGAAGCTAGATAATAGCTTACAACCCCTAAAACTAGGAAAAAGGTTCATATAAAACCAAAAACACATAAATGTGAGGGAATATCTTCCCAAGGAGGGTGCTCTAGGAAAGATGGGCCAACTAAGGTGTGAAAAAGATGAAATATTCACTCAATTGTCCATAAATATCAAGAATAGGGTTTGTTGTACAAGGTTTGGGTGACCAACATTATTAATGTCACCAAGGTGTAAATATGAACTTGGATGGAAAAAATTAAGCCAGTAACAAGTTATAAGGTGCTACTAGGGATGTCCCCATTCCCCCTCACTTTTTGGAATCCATGGTCCCCCATACTCTTTTAGTTGCGTTTGCTAAGATGGTTGTTTATTTAATCAATAGTAACAACATTTAAAGATAGCAATGAGGTCATTAATAACATTAATATTAATAATAGTGATAAAGTCCAAAGTCACATTATCAAACAATGATCATAAGTCCGTAATCACATTAATCATGCAAAGGAACATAATTCCACAACCTTATAAATTATCATAAGTGCATAATGGAAAAGTTCATAAGTCCGAAGCTCAACAACTAGGGCATTACATGACATCACCATTGATTCTCTCCAAACTAATGAGATGAAGTTTATCAATGAGATCTCTGAAACGTGCACTATCAGAGCCTAGCTTGCGATTTCCTCCTCTTTTTTCCTCAAGGGATAAGATGATATTGAAATCACCACCAAGAATACATCTATGGTTCGATGTTAGCCAACTTAATTCGTCTAGGTTGGCCACACAATTTGGTTGTCTAGCTTGTGTTGGGGGACCATAAACATTAGTGAGGAATCCATAGTGATTAGAGCCTATGATTTTGTATTTGGAATAAATGCTCCATATTTTGGTGAAAAAATTGGCTATAATGACTGTTGTTGGGTTCCATATGATGGATAACCTGCCGAGCCTCTGGAATCTATATTAACAAAATTTCTAAGTTGCCAACATTTAGAAAATATGGATGTGGATTCTAAACTTACACATACAGTTTCCTAAAGGAGGGTAACATCTAGACTTTCTGTCATAATTCATTTTTGAAGGATTCATTGGTTACTCACTGCTTACTCTTTCCGTTCAAGCCTTTCATGTTCCAAGGCACAATCTTAATTATTAAGCTTGGGAGGAGAGGGAGTGAAAACTATCTATGATCAATTGGATCTGACTAACATTCACCATAAACCTTTTGACTTTTTGTATGAGCTCCTAAGTTGATTTTCGACCAATTTTCTTCTTGTCTCACCCTCTCTTCCTTCCATCTTTCAATGGATCCTTGTGAACTCCTAATCAGAGGCTAGATCTAGATATGGGTCCATTTTGGAGTTGATATACACCTTGTAGATTTTGCAGAACTAATATGGTGATAAGGAGTGTAATTCCTTCTTGTGATATGCTGCTTCCAAGTTGACTAGATCTATTCTTGCTAAATCTCTGTTGTCCTACTCACCCTCCATTTCCACCCAATATTTTCTAACCAGATCTCTAGTTGTAGCATTTGGTTGTTCCGAGATAGGTTCCATGGGTGTATTTTGCCCCGATGTTTCCACATCCATTGGAGCTAGTTTCATAATTTCTTTGGCCATCGAATCTTCGATGGGATACCTAAGGATTTCAAATGGGTTGCTAGTGGTAGGGGTCGAGGCCCGAGGAGGGATTGGTCAAATTTTAACAAACCTTCGTCACCCTTAGACTTGGGTGAATCCATCTTAGGTTTTTCTTCACATTTTCTTGGGGTTGCTTGACCTGAGCATGGAGTGGGACGTCTCTGAACAAATGGTCGTGCCCATGAAACTTGCAATATCTAAACGATATATGCTCGTAGTTAATCGTTTCAACTCACTCTTCATCTTGATATTCCAAACATATTGAACCTAGAAGGGGCTTCAAGATGCCCATATAAACACAGATTCAGGCATAGGAGGTGTAGCGCCTTTTCTTAGTCTCCTCAACCGATCTGACAGAACTTCCAAGGATATTGCCTATACCCACTAAGATTTCCTCAAGCTCGAGCTCTTGTGGGAGGGAGTATAAATGGATCAAAATTGGGTCTTTAATAAAGTCCTCCATTTCTGGGTTGAAACGATCTGTCCAGCCCTTTAGGAATATCGCAACAAAGTTGAAGAAATACGAGCTATTTTGAAAGATTCGTTCTCTATCTTCAAGATTATGAAATATTGCAATAAAAAAACCTTTGGATCCAAGCTACAAATCATAGTGGCCTCATGGTTTCCACTAGATATAGATCTATTTGATAAGCTCTCTTTCTAAGGGACAAATTCCTAAGAATTTACTAATCAAAGCATGGCTCTTCATATATTTGGAGTTTTCCTCTACTCTTACAGATTTGATCTCTCTGCATTTGGTTTCAGCTGCTCCACCTGAGCATTGAGTGTGAAATCTATGAACATATGGTCATGTTCATGAAACTTGCGACATCTAAAGGGTATATGCTAGTATTCAATCATTTGAACCCAATCTTCATCCTGATATTCTAGACAGATTGAACCCGGGAGGGGATTCAAGATGCTCATATAAACACATATCCATGCATAGGAGGAGTGTTTCCTTTTCTTGGTTGCGTCAGCCAATATGACAGACCTTCCAAGGACATTTCCTATACTTGCTAAGATTTCCTCAAGCCAAAACTCTTGCGATAGGGAGTATAGTCGGATCCAAACTGGGGCTTTAGTAAAGTCCTCCATTTCTGGGTTGAAATGATGTGTCCAGTTCTTTAAGAATAACCCAACACAGTTAAGGAAATGTGAGCCATTTTCAAAGATTTGTTCTCTATCTTCAAGATTATGAAAGATTGTCGTAAAACAACATTTGCATCCAAGTTGTAGGTCATAGTGGCCTCCTGGTATCTTCAAGATTATGAAAGATTGTCGTAAAACAACCTTTGCATCCAAGTTGTAGGTCATAGTGGCCTCGTGGTTTCCATTGGACAAATTGTTGCTGAGCCCAACCATTTCGATTATCAGATGAAATATCTCAGCAGTTGTAACCCTTCTTTGGATCGATCAAAACCTATTCTGATGCATTTTTGAACCTCTTGAGATCCTGTCTTGTTTCAACAAAGTGCCCTTGTTGTAGATCCTGGTTATGATGTTCTTTCAATTGCTCCTTCAACTCCGAGGCAGCTTCCCGTCTCAAGTGAGACCATAAAAGGGTAATTTGGATGTTGAGGGGGATGTCCACCATATGATATGGAAGCACCGCTACAAGCAGTAGAAGATTATGAAACAGTAAAAGTGGAGACAATTTGACAAAGCCTAGACAAATTTAGTTGATATAGATCCATTTGATAATATCTCTTTCTAAGGGCCAGAGTCCTAAGAATTTACCAATCGAAGCATGGTCCTTCATATATTGGGAGTTTTACTCTACATTTATAGATTTGATCACATACCTTGGTGCAGAGGATGTTTGAGGGATGCATTTTTTTGGGTTGCCAAGCACGAATTTCCTTTGGATGGGAGGATGTTGGATCCCCGTTTATTACTTTTCCCTTTTCATGTTCCAAGTGGGAATACGGTTCAATCAGGTGTTTTGGAATCTCAAAGGAGGGTTGTCTAGATCCATGGATCCCTTCTAAAGTGATAGTTACTGGTTCTCAATAGGAGGGGGATTCCGGTTCCTCGGTTTCCATGGCCATGGCGTTGCTCAGATCCGCAAATTGTTTGTGTATACAGATCGTTTCAAACAAAGGTTGGATTCATTGAAAACCCTAGGATATAGGTCGCCTTTGCATAGCACATTAATGGAGTAGCAAAATTAACTCTTTTTAAATGTATTTTTTTTTCAAATTCATCTATTTTTTTTTATTCTTAGAGAAAAATATAGTTTTATAATTAAAATTGGGCAATTACAACCTAACGAATGAAAGGGGTGCTGTCACTTTTAAATTTTGGGTTGATTTAGGATTTTCATTGGACCAACACCAATCTAGGCTTCTAAAAAGTCACAAATTTAGCCCCCTCAAAAAGAGGTGTTAATGATAGCACCACTTTTCAATTCAGGGGGGTATTTATTTTTTTGTTTGCATTGACACTAGCCAAACAAAATGTCATAATTTTAACCCCGAAAAAAAGGGTACTACTAGTAGCATCACTTTTCGATTTAGAGGTTTTTTTTGATGTTTTTTATGCAAAAATATGAGTTTTTATGGCTAGATTTCTCGTTTTGAGTATAAAGTTCTTGTCAAGTTATATACCCGCAAAGAATATTTCATGCATCACTTTATGTTTAATATGGCAAAAATTTCATGCATAATTTCACAGGTAATAATTTTTCATTCATAATTTTTCATAAATTAATTGGACAAGTAACAAATAACTATTGAATGACATTATAGATTATAATATACAACATAATCAACACACTATATGGTTAAAATATTGATACATTCATAATTTATAATTCATAACATTAAGAAAATTTGTGTATATACCTTTATTAAAATATTATTATGTTTTTTAATTGACAAGAACTAAAGAATATTAATAAATTTGATACTAATTTTATCCACCATATACATATAATTTATTTTAACTTTTAATTGTAAATATTAAAATAATGTGAAATACCTTTTATATTTTGAATACTCTTTATTTTATTAAATGGTATTTAATAATATTATTAATAATATGCCTATGTGTCAATTGGTAACTAGCAACAACCACATTAATATATTTATTGGTAATATAAAATGTAATACTATCTTAATTTTATTTTAATTTCAAATTTATTAAAAAATTAGAGAAATAAAAGATTGAAATACATCTATAGTTAGCATTGATCTATGTTAGTGTATTTAACGTTTGGTATTTTTTATATTTATATTTTTTTACATATTATAATTGTAAATATATTTGTTAGCATATTAATTATAATAGATATTATGTTTAAAATTTTATTTAGGATTTCTTTATGTGACATGTCATTTTCATTTTTCATTTTAACTAATGATAGTATATAAATATGCATATACATTGTAAGTATATTTAGTTGTTTTAAAGTATATTTAGACTTCATATTAAAAATAAATCATTATAGACTTCTAACTCTTGTACTACAAAGTACTAGAGGAATCAAATGCACAAACCTTTTATCATTAAAATACAACACACATCCTTCACACCACTATATTACAACACACTAAAATACAATACATATCTCTCTCACCATGATGCTACAACACAATAATGTATGCATTATTTTAATTCTTTTATTTTTATTTTTATTTTATTTTATAAAACAAATAAATACTTCTCCAACCAGTAATGTATAAATATAACTTATAATACAATAAATAATAAAAAATATTTTTTAAATATATTTAAAAATAAAAATTATAAAACCTTCTCTATTAAGTTATTAAATTTAAAAATAAACATTATGATAATGAATTTAATTACCTAAATTTCTTAAAAACTTATATATATATATATATATATATATATATATATATATATATATTCAATGTGGTTCATGCGCCGGCTTGACCGACGGGCTACGTCCACGGAAATAAATCAGGCGGGCCCACCCGAAGGGGCCTCACACCTTTGGCACACTTCATGCCTAACCCCAATAGCATCAATGAGGATTGAACCCGTGACCTCTATACCGAGAGGCCTAGCCACTGGTGCTCAACCAATTGAAAAACTTATATATTATGGGCAAGCTAAAAACAAATTTCTGAAAACCAAATCAACACATTATTATGAAATTTAAACAATTTCGTAAAAGCTTACATATCATAGCCAAGCTAAAATCAAATTTCAAAACACCAAATCAACACATTATTATGAAATTGATCACTTTTAAGAATTAAAAGCATGGTAAGTTGCAATGATAGGAATATATGTTGGATAGTCTTGGTATCCTTTACCTTATAGAGATATGAATAGTTGATAGGTTGATGATCTGTGTTTATTTTAGGACAAGGGTTTTATATGGGATACTTTTCAGTGATATAACTTGTTTCTTATATAAAAAAATGATTTTTTATGCTTGAAAAATATATTGGAATGTTTTAGTTAAAAATAGCCAATGTACTTAAGAGGCAAAGTGAGGCAAACAGCGAAGCAGTATAAGTGCTAACCAAAACACCCTCAATCTGTTTCAATCTGGCAAACCAATTATTGCTGAAATTACAATTTGAAGAGTTCAAATTACAATTACAATTGCTGAAATTACAGAAATAACAATTTTGAGGAACTATTTTGACCAATATTTTATCAAAACCACACAAAAAAAAACTCATTTTAATTGTCTTTTATTCCTACATGACAAACAAATATATTGAATTGAGAATACTATTTCCTGCCAAAAAAAACCAAAAGACCTCCATAAAAACTTTCAACAATGATGCAAATTGAACTAATACACTATCCTTGTAAAATCAAAGCATGCTCTCCATCAAGGAAATCGTACTGAAAACTAGGAAGAAGAATGAACAATACAATTAACATATATATTAGCCTGATTCAACTGAATTTGGTACCTTGCACCCAAAAGTGTCACGTTCCATTTAAATTGAGAAATGAAGAACCTCAGGGAATGTTGTCTTTCAACTTCTTTCCTTCTACAGTTTCTATTATTCTTTTTAAATTCATAAAATAAGTAAACACTTCTCCCACCAACAATGTAGCTATATCAATACAATAAATAAGGAAAGAAACAACTTTTTAATATATTTAAAAATAAAAATTATAAAACCTTCTTTATTAGGTTGTTAAATTTAAAAATAAGCATTATGATAATGAATTTAATTACCTCATATCTAAACAATTTCATAAGAGCTTAAAAAAACCAAATTATGAAATTGATCACTTTTAAGAATTAAAAGCATGGTCAGTTGCAATATTAGGAATATATGTTGGATAGTCTTGGTATCCTTTACCTTATACATATATGAATAGTTGATAGGTTGATGATTTGTATATTTTAGAGCACAAGAGTTGATATTGGATATTTCTCAATGATGTAATTTGTTTCTTTTAATATAAAATAAATATTTTTTTCTGTTTGAAAAATAGGTTAGATTGTTCTAGTAAAAAATAGCCAATATATGTAGATGGCAAACAACTAAATAGTATAAGTGCTAATCAAAACACTCCAAATTACTGAAATCTAGGAAACCAATCATTGTTAAAATTGCAATTTGAAGTGTTCAGATTGCAATTACAATTGTTGAAATTGTAAAAATATCAAAATCGGGAAAAAAAAGCGACCATTTTAGCATTTCCAAAAAAAACAAAAACCAAGAGAAGCTTTCAACAATGGTGCAAATTAAACCAATACACTATCCTTGTAATATCAAACCATGCTCTGATCGTACTGAAAACTTAAACTTAGGAAGAAGAATGAACAACATATATAAGCCTGATTCAACTATGTTCCAATCATTAAGAGGCCACATAGCATCTCATATTTGCCTTGTACCCAAAAGTGTCGTGTCCTCAACAAAAGCATTTAAATTGAGAAATGAAGAACCTCCGGGACTGACTGCCCTGGTTGCAGAATCCTTGAGTTTGATAATGTTGTCTTTCAACTTTTTTCCTTCTGTACTTTCCATTATTCTCTTTACAACATCTTCTATCTCTTCCTTTGACACCAACTTGCGTTCATCTACCTCCACATCCTTGAAAGTCAGGCCAATCTCCCACACATCCATGACGAATCTGCAGTTGAGAATTTGATCCCCAAAATAAGGAAATCCCACCATGGGAACTCCCATACTCATGCTCTCCAAGACAGAGTTCCACCCACCGTGTGTGAGGAATAATCCCACTGAAGAGTGGGCAAGAACTTTCACCTGAGGCGCCCATCTCACAAACAGAGCCCGGTCCTTGGTTCGTTCTTCAAAACCTTCAGGCAAAACCATGGACTTCCCTTCAGCCATATCCAAGGGAAGAACCCATAAGAAAGGATGCCCGCTGCCCTCTAAACCCAACGCCAGCTGCTCCAACTGTTTCTGAGATTTCACAGCGATGCTCCCAAATGAAACGTATATAACAGATCCAGCCTCTTGCATATCCAGCCATCTGAGGCATGTCTCGTCCTCCTCCTCCCACAGACTGCTAGTGGAATCCCTACCCTGTAAGAAATTAGGAAGGAATACAGGTCCTATGGCCAGAGCAGGACATCCATTCAAAGAGAGCGCTACTGCTGACTCTCTCCCCTCAAGCTCGTCGAAGGTATTCACCAGTACGTAGTCCCCTTTATTCTGCTTCTGAGATTCATACAGAAAATAATTGTAAGGAACGTCGGATGTGTCCTGAGCACGGTAGAAGGATAACAGGTCGCTTGGTTTCAATGGTGGAATGTTGCCAGGGAGACAAGTGATCAGTTTTTATGGATTTTGAGCTTCCTTCACTGAAAACAAAAACATACACAGGGAACCATAAGCTGGACTGAATTGAAATGTATGTTGAAGTTAGTGTAGAGAAATACCTTTGACAGGAATGTGTCCCTCAGAGAGAAGAAAGTTGGCATAGCTCTGGGATATGGAGGAAGCAGCACATACAGGCCAGAAGATAACCCTGGGCACTTTCATATTCCTTGCCACTTGCTCTGTACAGGACATGATGCAGTCTGTCACGATGCAAGTGATGGGCGGAACCGATGATGATGATTTCTCATTATGATCTTCATCGACAACAACAGTACTGCTGCCAATCAGGAGCTCCTCCAACTCGGGGCCTAACTTTTGCCGGGCAAGGAAATTCTCGCCCATGTTGGAGGTGCGACCATGGTTGGATAAGCCATCTGGAATTGACAGAAATCGAAATCTCCAACCTCGCTTCTCCAACTCGGGATCCCCTCTTGAAGCAAGAGAAAACAGAGTGTTGGTATTTTTGGAGGCTTCAACCATCTGTTTGTGAATATAATCAGTATTGACGAAAGTGATAAAAAAACCTCTGGTAGCGAGGAGCTGCCCCAAATTCATGAAAGCATTAACATGACCCTGTGCAGGAGACGGAACAAGCACAGCATGGTTCTGCTTTTGATTCACCATATTGCCACACGGTATAATCGATTTCCAGTTCCTCCAAGAGAGTCACAGAGTTGTAATAAAAATGGCAAAGCTGCCTGAATCACACAGTTACAACTGGAAAGTTGCTCTACAACGTCTGGTGAAGAGATCTATTTATGAGTATCAATGGTGCAGGGTAAATATATTGTGTGGATCTTAAGCAGTTTGAGATGTAACAGATACAAATATACAATGTTCGGTTGCAGTCGCATTAAATGGTCTCATAACAAGGCCACATTAATTGGTTTGCAGTAGGCTAAATAATATTAGCTATTAGATTGCTTCTTGATCACTGCAACAAAAAGGACACAATGTCTGCTGCGGCCTCAGTAATTAGTTTTAATTAACTTGCAGCAGGCTAAATAATATTAACTATGAGATTGCTTCTTGATCACTGCAACAATACTTGGTTTTATAGTCCTTCTTGATCTCTTCTTGGAAAAAGAGGCCGAGCTTATCCAGCATGTACGTTCATGCTCGGTAAGCCATGGCATGCATCCAATCCATTGATGATGGATAGCCGAGTTTGTTGTAAGGAATTTCGTACGATGTCACCAGCATTCTCCGGCCACCGTCCCGGCTCTCCTCTTCGTTGCCCGGCCACCGTCCCGGCTCACCCACCGTCCTGGTTGCCCGTTCGTGCCCTTCCGTTTCAGTCAGCATCCATGGCCGTCCGTCTGCCACGGTCCATACATTTAATTCGCCACTAAACGATTTCAAATTCAAACTTGGATCCCGCTCAGAGCTTCTACCTCGACATTCGCTGTAAAGGCCTCTAACTGGTGCGATGCATCTCATCGCTTCATAAGAAAATGCGCAGATGAATGGTAAGCTAAGTTTTTTATTTTTTTTAGAGCTGTCAACTCATGTTTTTGCTGCTGCCCTTGTGTCTGACAATTTATTTTTGGGGGCTTTCTGCAGATTCGATTCTACTGCATGCATAACAGGGGTCGCGGAGCCTCTCTAATGGCGAAGGCTGCGATTGCATCTCACGCGCCTGCATTATATTCTTTGGCCATAATACAATTCAATGGGAACGGAGGCTGCAAGAAAGGCAAGGACTTGAAGGCAGGAGTGAAGACCAGCCTTTCTTGGGCACATAGACGCCCTACCCGAACCGGCCTCCCATGATGTTGTGAAACCTGTAATCCTGTGACAGACACATTGTGCATAATTGGATGTTGACACGTTTTATAAGGATCAACTCAGTTTTTTAAAATGTATACCTGAAAAAATGAGGCAAGTGGCAGAGTATCAATGGTAGAGCCTTTATGGAAGATTATTCCTGGAGACAGGGTTTGTCCACATTTCATTTTTGGCATGCATTCCAGATATGAAAGCAAATATCCTACATATTCATGTAGCATTTAAATATTTCGTGAATAGATGGCAGTCAATAATTCTCCAGTTCTAAAAAGATTTGTTTTATCAAAAAAAAAAGCATTCGATCAGCATCCAAGGGGTCGAATCCATCATTTAGAGAACTTTTGATAGCTTTCGAATTTACAATGGTACAGGTGGCCTAGCAGGACAGCTCCAGATCACATATTCGAAGGCAATTGATTCCATCCGTTCCAAATTCTTGCAGCATATTATAGATTGTTTTTATTTTTGGTTCGTTGCTAGATTTTTACTCCTAAAAGTTTGCAACAGTTATACTGTGTGCTTTTCTATAAATTGTGGGGTTCTCATTGTAATGGGCGGTTCAGTCCAAGAGGCCCTTGGAGCTCGAATCTGAAAACTGCAAGACTGTAAATTGAAATGAAAATAGAAAACTCCAGTGCAAACTCCAGTGAGTATGTTAGGGAGGTTGAATTAGATTCTTGGTCTGGCTCACATTTCCAGAGAAGGTCGCTCTTTCCATTGAGGTGGTCTGCAATAATTTTCCCGAATCTTAAATTTCAATGATTTTATGATGCCATAATTTGGAGTTGTTCGTTCAACACGATTGTTTTACTATTGCGTAAATATTTGTGAATGACTGCAACATTATACCCTTTTTTATCCCTAGAAACTTCAGTGGGATGACTCGCAATTCTTGGAATTTCCTAATATTTGTCTTTAACTATTGTTTTAATTCTTAGAATGAATACATTCTATATTAGATAAAAATACTTTTCAACATAAAATTAATCAATAATAAACTAATTATCAAATCATAGAAATAAAGCACAACATAAGGGATAAGTTCCCTGGATCAATGTTGTCACACTCAGATTCAGTGACTTGGGAAAGACTTGGCAAGTGCAAAAAAGCCTTAAAATATAGTAAATTATGTGCAAAAAAATATGGCAAGTTTATGGCAAGTATGACAAGTATGTCGCTAGTCTGAATAAGTACCAAAATCCCTTAGAATATAGTAAATTATTTGCATAAGAATATGATGACTTTGTGACAAGTTTTGTCTAGTATGGCAAGTTTCCCATGAGTTTGGTTAATGGCGGGTTTCAAGGACATGGCTTAGGTGAGTATTCTCCACAACTAAGACTCATGGTGACAAGTCTTGACAAGTACCAAAAACCCTTAGAATATAGTAAATTCAGTGCACAAAAATATGATGATTTTGTGGCTAGTTTTTTCTAGTATGGAAAGTTTCCCATGCGTATGATGAATGACAATATTTTAAGGACATGACTTAGGTGATTATTCACCCCATCCAAGACTCGACAAGACTTGTGTGTCTTAGCCGAGTCAAACTACACTGACATGGATGATTCACCATTCTACACCATAGATTAGCAGGGTCTTATAGATGACTAGAATAAACTTTATATTGCCAATACATCAAGTTACATGCTATGACAATCCTTCCATGAGATTTAAGATATATTCTCAAAATATTTCACTTGGATCTCACTGTCTTAGTATTGCTTCAAATTTGAACATGCTTGTTATGCACCACAAACAACCTTAAAACTAACCTCATCATTTGGGCCAACAATGATGACCCCAATTGACATCAATGACAACACTTGCTCAACGTGGTGGACACATGGAGACAAATTCCAAATTGTTATTGCCAACATTTGATTGCAAAGGGACACTATATGATTGAGTTATGGCCAAATTAAATTTCATATCTTTAAGGAATACATGGATAAACAAAGGTTGATATTTGATGGGCATGTGTACATATGTGCCATCTCACCATAGTAGATGGCACGTAATTTTTGTCATCATTTGACTTCATATGCCCCTATTATGTTAAAAATAGGAAAAAAGTTTTAGCTCTTTCCCTCTTTTATCACAACTGGGTAGCACTTCTCATTTTACCATTAAACTTATAACCTGAACTTGTAGCAATTTGTCAACATAAACATTTTGATTTATTTGTGATCATTTTTCATATCACACTTCCCCATTGGGAGGAGTTTGGTCCTTAGAATCTCATCGGTGAAGGAGATGAAAGTTTAAGGTCTCCACTTGTCTCCCGAAGTC
>LPNX010168611.1:210276-251350 GCA_001517045.1 Pseudotsuga menziesii
TTTCAAATAGGATCCTTCAACGATTTTTATCTACCAGTCATATTATTTGTCTAGACTAGTTGTAAATAAAAGTATTCGAATCAAATAAGCTTTGAAATAACATCCTTCATATAATACAAAATGACTTTTTCCTTTGTAATATTATTATTTCTTTATCGTAATGTATGTTTTCATGCTTGGATTTGATTGTTTTAGATGTTCTTATTCTTTTATGTGAGATTTTTACCCTTTAATGAGAATGCTTAGCAATGGTTATGTTGATCACATTTTTCAATTTCTCTTAGGGAATGAGGTCTTCTTTTTGTTAGGGAATGGGTAACAGGATAAAAATTACTATTTAAAATAAATTATTGATATTATTTCACATAGTTTTTATTTTTATTTTTTCATGAGTTTGTGGACACCATTACATTTTATAAATTTAAATTTTAGAGGTGATAGCCACCAGAGAAGTTGAAGTTTAGAGACAACATCATTTATGTGATGGAAGAAATATGGATGCAATCCTTTTACGACAAATGGGATTCAACGCAATAACCATTTCTTGGTTGAAGTTATAGTCATGTGTAAGGAAAACTCAGACTGAACAAATTGATGTAGACCAACATTCTCATGGGAGAAAAATATGTGATTGGCTATGTTACTCCTCAAAATGTCCAAATGCATCTTGAGTTTCTAGATGAAAAAATTGTCTAGAATACGGAGGACAAGCATAAAGTGTGCATTTTGCTTAAGAATAATACCAATGGCATCTTTTTTGTATGTAGTAAGACATTGTCACTAAGTTGGTGGTGTGACCGGTTGAAATGGCCTTCCAAGCTACTGGTAAGCATATAAGGGGAAGGTGAAAGTAAGACATTGTCAATAAGTTGGTGGTGTGACCGGTTGAAATGGACTTCCAAGCTACCGGTAAGCATATAAGGGGAAAGTTACCACTGTCACCTTAGTCACTTCTCCCAACTGCTTCGGAAGCTTAAGCCTCCTAGGGAAAGAGCCCTATTACAACTCTGCCAAGACACTAAACACCAAAATTCCCTTTTGAAGATGTTAGTCACTAGTTCCTATTGGAGTCAAACAAGGAGTGGGAAAGGAATGCACTATGTGTATTTATGGAAAAATATAAGTATTGTTATCTTAACAAGAGTCAATTACTAAGTAATTAAAACAAATATGAGTGTCTACTAATTTTGTAGATATTAACCAAATACCAATGTAAATAGTTTATGATAGTCGTAGTATTATTTCATGAAATATGTATGTACTCAGCCACTTATTATATCCATTCATATTTAATTTGATAACAAAATGTATGGAAGCATTAGTATCAGTTACTTTATGATAATCGAGTGTGCTATATAACCATAAGGATAAACAAATTACTCAAAGTTTAAGTACAACAGTGTATGTCATTCATCTCCTACAACAGTAAAGGATTTAACCATCTACCTAGGAATAACAACAATAAATATATTTATTATCATCATCCCTTGCATGTTAAAGCTTGACCTTTACATATGCTTTCACCAATACATATCAGTCGTCACTCATTGTATTTATAGCAGCATTAAAAATGTGTGTAACATAGGTAGTAGTGCATTCAGTCACATAACCACAGTCATATTAGATACACAAATATAACTCGTATGAGATGACTAGAAACAAGAGCGGTGTACAGAACTGATAATTTGAAATCTGTGTCTATTAATAAGTAATACAAAAGAGTGATGTTTATGCAAAGTCCAGATGCAATTGCAGTATCAAATATTAACTTTCTTATGTGTTTTTGTGTAGGCTGAAGGGAGAGGCAGGGAAAGCAAAAAGAGAGAGGGCTACCACTGTAAGGGAATCCCTAGAGTATGGGTTTTCGGCTAGGAAGAAGGGTAGGAAATGCCTTAGGGTAGCAGCCGAGAGTGTAAGGGAGCATCTGCTAGGGGTAACTGTTAAATTTCAGAGACACATTTAGATAATTAGACAATGAATCACACCATTAGAACACACCATTTCATGTGGTAAAACCCCAAAAGGGGAAACATCCATGGGCAAAGTATTGAAGCTCATTAATGAAGAAGGAGAGGTTACAAGACGGTCCCAACCTCACAGACAACTCTCTACATTGCGTATCCCAACCATGCACTATATACTTCATGAAATTAGTTACATGAGTAAATCGTTGTCGGTTATGCTCGTTATGAGAAACTTCCCGTAAACATCCGTAATGAGAAACCTCCCATAAACACATTAGTTTAGTTGTCATTTAACAATCTCCACCTTGACAACAAAATTTACAAATACTTTGCCTAAGACTATTTATAACCTTTTATTCAAACCAAGAGAAGCTACACACCAGCGTAACTTCTCTAATAATATAGGTTTTGTGAACATATTTGCACAGTTTTCTTTAGTATGGACCTTTTTCAGATCTACTCCACCTTCACTAATGGCGTGTCTTACAAAATGATATTTTACATCAATATGTTTAGTCTTACTATGATAAACAGGATTTGTAGCCAAATGAATAGCACTTTGACTGTCATAGAAGACAGGCACACTGTTCTGCAACCTTCCAATTTCTCTCAGTAGACCTCTTAGCCAAATTGCCTCTTTGCAAGCTTGTGAGGAAGCAATGTATTCAGCCTCTGTAGTGGATAAAGCAATTGTGACTTGAAGCTTTGACATCCAACTTATAGCTCCACCTGCAAGAGTAAAGACATAACTTGAAGTAGAGCTTCTCTTGTCCAAATCACCTGCGAAATCTGAATCAACAAAACCGCACACAAAATCACTGTTACTATTAAAGGTGATATAATAGTCACTTATGCCTCTTAAGTACCGAAGCACATATTTCATTGCGTTCCAATGTTCTTTTCCTAGATTTGCCATGTACTTACTAACAACACCTACTGTATGTGAAATATTAGGTCTAGTACACACCATTGCATACATCAAGCATCCTACTGAATTGGCATATGGTACACGAGACATATAATCCTTTTCTTCAACACTACTAGGACATAAACTTGAAGAAAGTTTAAAATGGGAAGCCAAAGGAACGTTCGCAAGATTTTTCGTATTCATTTCGAATCTTTCAAGTATTTTTTCAACATACTTTTCCTGTTAAAAACTGAGCTTACCATTTTTTTCTGTCTCTGTGTATCTCAATACCCAAGATTTGTTTTGCAGCTCCAAGATCCTTCATATCAAAATTCCTAGCCATTTGAGCCTTCAATCTGTTAATCCCATCCATGCTTTTGCTCACAATAAGCATATCATCAACATACAATACTAAGATAATGAATATATCATTCAACTTTTTGAAGTATAAACAATGATCATACTCACTCCTAGTATAACCTTGGCTCACCATGAAAGAATCAAACTTCTTGTACAATTTCCTAGGCAATTGTTTCAGGCCATACAATGATTTCTCGAGCTTGCAAACTAATCTACCTTTCTGATGTTGTACAAAACCTTCTGGTTCTTCCATATAAATCTCCTCATCTAAATCTCCATGTAATAAATTTGTTTTAACATCTAGTTGCTCTAACTCCAAATCAAGTAATGCAACTAATGCTAACAAAATACAAATAGATACAAGCTTAACAACTGGTGAAAAAATCTCATGATAGTCTATACCTTCCATCTGAAGTATTATCAACAACTGTAACTTTTTCCAAAGATAGTGAGAAAAACCTAGCATTTGTAATCTTCTCTTTCAAATCATCCTTTTCTACTTAAGCTAGATATCTTGCCCATTCCCAGCCACTTGTTATAGATCGGTGCGAAGATGGAAAATACGTCATAGGATGACCTCTAGATAATCTGTCATAGTACTTGTAATTTGAATAATTTGTCATAGGATGACCTCTAGATAAGATGCGAAATATGGCGCTTAATTGTGTCGTCTTGGATAAAAAAATTATCTCCATTTTCTTTCCAAATAGATATGTGATGGTCCCTCCACTTGCCTCAATTTTACTCTTAGTTATTAAGTACTTATTATATTCTTCTTGATATTTAACATGTCAACATTCCTTAAAAGATTTCCATTTGGGAGTATACTTCTCTTAGCCATTTACAATTTCCTTAACATACACCTTTCCAACATGATTCTCTATTGTATATAACTTCATTTGCAATTTTACTACCTTGCTAAGTTTCCAATTACATACAATCCATTTAAATTCTCGTGAAACCTCTTTCTCATTTATTAGAAGAATTGTTTCAATAAATGGAAATTTTGAGGGCCATTTCGATTGGAATTGTTTCCTTATGTGCCATTGGCCTTTTTTCCCTTTTCGTGATTGTGAATGATTTTTGTTGTCTTCCAAGGAAACACCTTCTATCATCTGTTATATAAATAGTAGATGCATTCTCAAAAGAGTTGATGTCTATCTTGCTCATGCATTGCTCAAAAGAGTTTGAATCATGAAGAGAATATGGATTCTTGGATTGAGGCTTCTTAAAGTATGATAAAACATTCCTCTATTTTGATTCTTTCTTTCCATGAGAATGGTTTGACATGTCATTGAATATTTCACAATTAAAATATCAAATTGATATAGAAACCCAAAGTGAAACCTGCATGAGAAAAAAGATATAATATTAGTACAATTTATAAGCTATCCATGGTGACATGAATTCTAGAGGCTAGAAAATTTGAACCCTAGTAACATAATCCCATCCATGATTAACTTCAAAATTAGACATAGATCCATCAATATAAATATGAGTTTTGATTTCTTATGTTTTAAAAACATAATTTTTTATTTACATTTTTCATTTCCAAATACCTAGTAGAAAAAGTGACATTCATAGGAATCAAAATTCAAAATATACAATAACATCACTTCTCTGGTGGCCATCACCTCTAAAATTTAAATTTATAAAATGTAATGGTGTCCACAAACTCATGAAAAAATAAAAATAAAAACAATGTGAAATAATATCAATAATTTATTTTAAATAGTAATTTTTATCCTGTTACCCATTCCCTAACAAAAAGAAGACCTCATTCCCTAACAAAAAGAAAACCTCATTCCCTAAGAGAAATTGAAAAATGTGATCAACATAACCATTGCTAAGCATTCTCATTAAAGGGTAAAAATCTCACATAAAAGAATAAGAACATCTAAAACAATCAAATTCAAGCATGAAAACATACATTACAATAAAGAAATAATAATATTACAAAGGAAAAACTCATTTTGTATTATATGAAGGATGTTATTTCAAAGCTTATTTGATTCGAATACTTTTATTTACAACTAGTCTAGACAAATAATATGACTGGTAGATAAAAATCGTTAAAGAATCCTATTTGAAACACAAAATATAGTGATTAAGTTAACAATAAGACCTCTTAATGGAAAAGGCCCTCCAACACAAGATGGACGACTAAGTTACACATTCAACCCCTATTCATGCGACCAAATGGAAACCTACAAAAGATCCATTCGTTGCTCTGTTGAATAGTTCCCCAATTGCAAATGTTTTTCTCTCTTGAAGACATGATTTATTTCCGACTTCAAATGTCCATCCTTTCCCATATATTCTTCTCAACATGATATTTTTATGGCAAAAATGTTTTGATGAATGTTTCCAAATCCTTTTTAATTTCAAAATTATTCTCAAGCCACTAAATGCCAAGATCTAAGTTGTAGATGTTCTCCTTCTTCTTCCAAATTTTAAGTCTCCATACTCTATATTTACATAATCATGTGTTGAAGACTTCTTCTTCATTTGAAGTGGGAACTTGTGGTTTGTATCTCATGGAGTGGTGGACTTCGGGAGACAAGTGGAGACCTTAAACTTTCATCTCCTTCACCGATGAGATTCTAAGGACCAAACTCCTCCCAATGGGGAAGTGTGATATGAAAAAGGATCACAAATAAATCAAAATGTTTATGTTGACAAATTGCTACAAGTTCAGGTTATAAGTTTAATGGTAAAATGAGAAGTGCTACCCAGTTGTGATAAAAGAGGGAAAGAGCTAAAACGTTTTTCCTAGTTTTTACATAATAGGGGCATATGAAGTCAAATGATGACAAAAATTACGTGCCATCTCAATTGTCAAAATTTTGTCACAAAATTTCGACTATGGTGAGATGGCACATATGTACACATGCCCATCAAAAATCAACCTTTGTTTATCCATGTATTCCTTAAAGATATGAAATTTAATTTGGCCATAACTCAATCATATAGTGTCCCTTTGCAATCAAATGTTGGCAATAACAATTTGGAATTTTTCTCCATTTGTCCACCACGTTGAGCAAGTGTTGTCATTGATGTCAATTGGGGTCATCATTGTTGGCCCAAATGATGAGGTTAGTTTTGAGGTTGTTTGTGGTGCATAACAAGCATGTTCAAATTTGAAGTAATACTAAGACAGTGAGATCCAAGTGAAATATTTTGAGAATATATCTTAAATCTCATGGAAGGATTGTCGTAGCATGTAACTTGATGTATTGGCAATATAAAGTTTATTCTAGTTATCTATAAGACCCTGCTAATCTATGGTGTAGAATGGTGAATCATCCATGTCAGTGTAGTTTGACTCTGCTAAGACTCACAAGTCTTGTCGAGTCTTGGATGGGGTGAATAATCACCTAAGTCATGTCCTTAAAATATTGTCATTCATCATACGCATGGGAAACTTTCCATACTAGACAAAACTAGCCACAAAATCATCATATTTTTGTGCACTGAATTTACTATATTCTAAGGGTTTTTGGTACTTGTCAAGACTTGTCACCATGAGTCTTAGTTGTGGAGAATACTCACCTAAGTCATGTCCTTGAAACCCGCCATTAACCAAACTCATGGGAAACTTGCCATACTAGACAAAACTTGTCACAAACTCATCATATTCTTATGCAAATAATTTACTATATTCTAAGGGATTTTGGTACTTATTCAGACTAGCGACATACTTGTCATACTTGCCATAAACTCGCCATATTTTTTTGCACATAATTTACTATATTTTAAGGCTTTTTTGCACTTGCCAAGTCTTTCCCAAGTCACTGAATCTGAGTGTGACAACATTGATCCAGGGAACTTATACCTTATGTTGTGCTTTATTTCTATGATTTGATAATTAGTTTATTATTGATTAATTTTATGTTGAAAAGTATTTTTATCTAATATGATGATTTAGGTGTCCCACACTCTTCGCAAGACATGAGATATAGGTAAACTCTGGTGAGATTGATCTCGTGACCTTCAATTTACAACAAGTAACTTCATAACAACAGAACAACCAATAAACCACACCCAGCCACACCCATGTGAGCTAAAACAATGTATTAATTTAATATTGAAGAAAAGTTGCATTGCAAGCGATGACTTAATTAAATAAATTAATATCTGAAGACAAGTCAAAGTTTTATTTAAGCAGGAAAAAAGGTTCTTTGATATTATTTTAATAAATTAATATATGGAGATACGTCAAAGATTTTTTTAAGTAGAAAAAGTGGTTTTTGTTATTATTTTAATAAATTAATATATGGAGATACGTCAAAGATTTTCTTAAGTAGAAAAAGTGGTTCTTGTTATTATTATTTATAATAGACAAGTCAAGGTTATCTTTCATGTAGACATATACTCTCAAGTATGTGACTAACCTTATTTTTAAGCTTTAAATGCATCTTTAATTACTCTATCTTTATTGTCAGATTTTTTTAATTATTTTTAATTATTCTATCTTTTGGAATTATATGGGTAGTGTATTGGTTATTATGTCCTCGACAAGGGGATATATATGAATCAGTGACAGCCATTATTTAGAGTAATTTGTAGTAACTTTAACAAAAACATGTAAATTCGATCAAGGTTGTGTATTTTTTTTTTTTTTAAACTATTTTTGTGCCTATTCATTGGTTAGTGCAGCTGACGTTTCTCTAGGGTCTTGTGCCCCAAGACCCGGCGGCGAGCTTTGCTTAGCAAAAATTAAATACAATCAAAATTTTAATGGAGCAATAACTTTAGTAATAATTAAATGCTCTGGGAATGCACATAACTTTAGTAATAATTAAATGCTCTGGGAATGCACATTTTATCACTTATCCCCAATGCTCCTGACACTTGGACTGGAAGCTTGTGCTGAATTTTGGTGACACACCTGCATGAAGGTCACACGGCAATCCTTTTTTAGGAGCAGTTGAGAGTGCAACAATCAGGAGGTACTGGCTGCGGGATCTCATCAGCAAGGCTTTAATGCATCCCTCTGTTTACCTGCACTTCAATCCTTTTTTAGGAGTAGTCGAGAGTGCAACAATCAAGAGGTACCGACTACGGGATCTCATCAGTAAGGCTTTAATGCATCCCTCTGTTTACCTACACTTCAATCCGTTTTTAGGAGTAGTCGAGAGTGCAACAATTAGGAGGTACCGGCTGCGGGATCTCATCAGCAAGGCTTTAATGCATCCCTTTGTTTACCTGCACTTCTGCAGGCGATGGGAAATGAACTCAGGCCTCGGCTCTATTTTACCAGCCTCTTGAGACAGTCGAGATGGATGATCTCAGCACCGTGGTCACAAAATGCACTAATCCAACTGTTTTCATGAAGTTGTATCCGTATCCAAGCCTTATAACAAGGAGCGGTTGAGGAGCTGTTAATTCCATCCCCTTGAAAGAGCTCGTGTATATTTACAGTATGTTTACAAGATTCCATCGACGACAATAACAATACGACTACTAACTCCATAAACCGTAAAATTGGCGTTAAAGCAACTCAGCCAGTGCCTCAATTTCCTGAAAATGAACGCAAGGATGGACCTGTTCAAGATGCAGAAGACTTGAAAGTGCAATCTCCCAAGAGGAAACGATGTGGCGATGCTCAAACGAGTGAGGTCATTTCGGAAAGGGGGATTCATAGTCTTACTGAAAGACAACGGCGAAACAGGATGAATCAATTTCTCTCCAATATGCGTTCTTTTCTGCTCGATCAAATCACCAAGGTACGTTATTACCCAGTAAAAATATATTTGACCTCCATAGAAGCTCCATGAATGTTGGTTGTCCCAGACCTGCTTACTTACAGTGGTCAATGGTGTTATGGTAATTTCCAGAGTGACAAAACTAGCATAGTAGCGGAGACTATAAATTAAATTCAGTATCTCCAGCAGTGTCTCCGTAAATGCAACAAGAAATGTGCGAGGGGTTGTAGTTCTCATCAAGCTGGGTCATCCACAACAAATACCATGTTATCCACTCCGAAATCTTCGGACAATGCAATTATATTGTCAAATATATCATTGAAAAGCCATGCAAGTAAAGATCTTTTCATTATTATAACTTGTGTGAAGAAGGGAAACCTCTTACCTTCGATTATATTGGTAATGGAGGAACAAAATTTGGAAGTAATGGATGCTTTAGTTTCTACAAACGATAGGGTGGCCTTCTACTCTCTCCACCTCAAGGTGCATATAACTATGACGATAATTTTGTGTACTAAGTTCGGCACTTGAAATCATGGATGAAATGTTGATGATTGATTGATTGGCAGGCTCTCTAGGCTATGGATGTTTCTGGCAGAAATGATTTGAGAGACACCCTGCACATGATTATCAAATTGGAGCAACGTATCAGTTAAGAACCTTGAACTTGGCGACGGCCTTCTGGGCTCTTCTCATGAATCATCCAAATAATAATAATATTGAGAGGAGACACTAGTTCAAGTTCCTTGAGAAGCGGGCAATGAGAAACAAATAGGGATAAGGTGTCGTCTCTGAATTCCACATTACGGAAGAAGCAATGGGTTAGATGATTGAATCCACCAAAACGGTTGGGAATTTCTGAGACAATTTTTTCAAAGAGTGTGAGGCTCCTGAGTCTATTAAATAAGAAAACGGAGGGAGGTACAATTTCCCTTAAATGGGGATAGAAAATAGAGAGTTTTTCGACATTCTTCGACGATACACAGTGCGCCCATTTACATATAAAAAAATTTGAGTAAAATGCCAGTCGTTTGACTATGTATAGAGTTCGAAGGTTTTGATATTGGAGGAATATAAGAGCAGAATGTTGGAGATAATATTCTCCACTTGTGCAATCTCAAGTGGATTGGGGATCATGATTGGGCCAATAAGAAGTTCTAAGTAGAGAGTAAGATTGGAAACTTGGTGGTAGAAATATTTCCATCTCGTGGAGAGAGCAGAAGATCTAACTGCCTCTTCAGTTGTGAGATATGAAACGATGCAGTACAACAACTCATAGGGAAGCTTGGAGAGTAAATATGAAGTGTCAAGCGCCATGATATCATGGAAGTTTGGAGAATAAATATGAAGGGTCAAGCGCCATGATATCATCTGGAAGCTTGGAGAATAAATCTGAAGCAAGCGCCATGAAAGCTTACTGAAGGAGAAATGAGAGGGAGAGTGTGGGGAGAGGTAATTATTACCACAGAGAAAACCCGAGCCAATGATTTCTTAAATTGTATCCTCTTCACTCATTTTATTATTTTTATTTTCTTAGCTACGAGTTCGCTGTAACATTTCTCCAAGGTTATTTTGACATTCAAAGAGAGGTTTCAGAGGGTTATTTTGACATTCAAAGAGAGGTTTCAGAGGGTTATTTTGACATTCAAAGAGAGGTTTCAGGATTATTGTGCTTGTAGATTACTCTAAAGCCTTGTAAGTGTGAATGATTTTGTTACTTCTTAATTTACATCCTGATATTTAAAGTGTTACTTCTTAATTTCCTTTTTGTGTTGCGGACAGCTATCATAGCAGCTGATTTGGCCCTTCCTCTGCAAGGACAACCTGAGATAGCAAATCATGAACACTTCATTAATGTGCAATAGGACTTGGATCTATCACACTTCAGATGCTTTGACAGAGGTATTCATACCCTCTGCCATCCCACACACAATTTCGAATGGCTTGTGAGATGGCATTTCTCAAGAAACCAATATGGCTTGATTGCATCCAATAGAACTGAATTAGGAGTATTACGTTCAAAAGACATTAATCAAGGTTTAGGTTTGAAATTGATGCCACACCTAACCTGCCTAGGAAAAAGGATGTTATTGTTTGAAATTGATGCCACACCTAACCTGCCTAGGAAAAAGGATGTTATTGAAAGGAGCCATTTTCATAGTATTTTAGAGAATCTAGTTGCAGAGAAATAAAACATAATCAAATGAGAATTCCCTTAGGGTTCTAGAGTCTGAGTGTAAGTACTTTACTTCATTTCATTTCATTTCGCCTTCCATCCTCATCTCTAGTGGGAGGTAATTTTTTCCCATTTTCTATGAATTTTCAGAGATTTTACATATAAATTTTATTTCGATTTGATTTGCATAAAATAGTATATAATTAAACCAATTTTAAATATTTATTTTATAAATTATTTAAAATTATATACATATTACCTTATAATTTAGTGAGTCCTTGAAGCCAACATGATTGATGATTAGATTTAATAGATAATGTTCCCTTAAGGTGAAGCTACTAATTTTAGTCATATTTTGAGAAGGTTTAGAATATTTGTATATATATATACTCATTAACGCATTAATAGTTTGAAATTGTGAGAAGGATCATAATATATACTTTATTATCGACATAGTAATGGTATTGAAATTTTAAATTGTGAGAAAGATTAGAATATATACTCCATTTTTTACACATTAAGGTATTGAAATTTAAAAAATTTTTGACAAAGCCTCATTTTTCTCCAATCATATGTTAATGTAGTGTTTCCCGAATTTAAAAAAGACATAGATTTTTATTTACATTATATAAAAATACTTTAAAACTCAATCAATACTATAAAATTCTTTTATGAAAAATCAATTATTTATCCACATTGTAATATAAACTAAAAAATAATATAATGCCCATCCGTTGTCTTATTACTAGATGCATGCTACAACTTTTTAATTATTAAATACATAATATAACGTTTTATGGATTATTTTTCCAAATGGTACTAACAAGTGCATGAATAAACACAAAAAGAATGAGATTAAGCACTGTAAGCAGTTGACTATTGTTGTTGCAGGGTTCAAAAATTATATACTATTTTAGCTTCCATAGCAATGTTGGGAAACTTAAAAAATTTAAGAACTGGAGTCATTTTGAAACTTTGAATAGACTTTATTTTAAATTTTTAACTAATTAATAGATACCGAGTAGAGTAGATTCTAACCGAATTATAGTGTTACACTGCATTCTACATAAAGATTCAAAGAACATTATGAAAAGCACATAGACAAAAAGATAAAGAGCATACAATCAATGTAATTTATCTTCAAAAGCGTTTTCTCAATTATAATACAAATGCAAATTATTTACAGAGTTGTATATGTGGTATCAAGTAAGTTGGTGCTTAATAAAATATTATAAATTTGTTATTGTTGTACATTGGCAAATTTGTATGGTTCATGCATTGACAAATTTTAAAAACCTTTAAGTAAGTTAGTAAATTAGGTTTTAGAAAAAGCTAATTCTTAATTTATTAAAAATAATTTTAAATTTTAAAACATAAATAACTCTATATATTATATATAAAATGAGTGAATAAAGTTTTAAAAATAATTTTAAACCTTAAAACATCAAAATTATAAATATTATATAATGAGAAAGTAAATTTTTAATTGTATTTAAAGTAAAAAAAAATGGGATGACAAGCCATTTAGGCTTAAATCTCATTTATTATTAATAATAATTATAATAGTTTGAAATGAGATGATGGATTTAGTTACTCATATTGATTTAGACCACAAAAGATGGGCCGAAACAAACACTCAAATAGAGTCTTATATATTTCTTGATGGAGTGCCAATTATTATTTCTTGATAGCTTTATATATATTGTAATTTCAATTACTATTTGTTTACAACTTTACCAATAAGAGTTTTAGAAGTAAGAGTTAAATGATAATAAATTTACCAAGAAGAGTTTCATAAGTTTATTAACAACAAATATAGGTAAACTATACAATTGCAAATACACTATCCTTCGAAAAACCATTGTTGTAGTCGGGGACATTGCCACCTCGTGGCTCTTGTTTAAGTCATGGTTGGTGTATTTTTTAGAAAATTGTGTAGTTATTAGTTTTTTTTAATGTGGTGTGTTAGTAAATTGTTTTTTTATGATTTCACAATTTTTTTTTATAAACTTATTATTAGGTTTTTTAACTTATTGTGATAGTATATATCATTAAAACAAACTTAAAATACAATTAAAATAGGTTCAAAAAAGTTATAGTTAGACAATGTTGTTTTTTGGAACTATTTAATAATTGAAAAGAAATTAGTGATTTTGTCTTAAAATCTAGTGATATTCATTTTAAATTGATGGAATTGCATATATCCTCTTAGGTTAAGGTACAACTTGAGTGGTCTTAATGGTTAAGAGCATGTGTTTCCTCCTAGGAGTTCAGAGGCTCAAATCGAGAGGGGGGTAGGGTATGTACACCTCTGCAGACTTTAGCACTTAAATCACTACGAAGAGGGCTCGCTTGACGATGACCTTAAAAATATATTATTATTATAAATTAAATCAATAATGGAAATGACTGAAAAACATGAATAACATGCACAAGAGACAACACGAGAATCTCGATTTTGAAAAGTAAAATCTCCTGGAGCTTATTGCCTATTTTCTAAAAATAGGAATCTTGTAACTAACTTATTACATATTTCATACAACTAAAAGCTAAATCTCCATAAACATTAGAAACTCTTTTAATTCCACGTTGAAGTGGACCTTCACATATCTTTTACTCGAATATTCTCAATAAATGTTTTTATTGATGCAATTTATATTTCATCCTCCCAAACTTTTCAATTGTCTTCCATTGATCCATAGAAAATACTTCATGATTAGTTATTTCTTTAGCCAAAACTCTTAACTACACATGATCCACATAAGAGATAGGAGACAACTTGGTACCTATAATTTTGACTCTAGTCCAAAATTTCAAAATCCACTGCAAGCTTATCAATTATAACTTTCCCTGTTAAATATTGGGTCATATCTTCAAACAAATTATGATCCATTCGAGCTTGAGCCAATTTAGCTTGATAATCAAACCGAGGGATTGGTTTACTTTCTTCATCCCAAAAAGAGGGGAGTCTTTTCTAAAATAATTTTGAAAATAAGCCTTTAAAAGACTTAACCTATTACAACATTTGATCTACCTTTGTTTGGACACTCTCAACATGATGATACTTTCCAATGAATTTCATTGCCCAAGTTATCATTGTGATTCTATCCCTGATTCCCATTGTTGTCAATTCCTCTTATGATATAGTATTGAGAAAATTAATGGTATTTTGAGCGATGTCTACTGATATTTTATCTAGACTTTCCTTCATAACTGCACAACTCTCCCTTGCTATACTGATCATTGTCTCTTTATCTTTGATAAAATTTAAATAAGGCCTCATTTTAGTAGCTTCAATAATAATCATGTCCAAAATTAAATGTCTTCCCCGCCTTGTACTGGCAATTGTCCTGATACCTTCTATTAATTTTTCATTTTTCTCAAGCAACTCTTTATTTTTACCTTCAAAATTCTTCCTTTCTTCATCTTCTTTCTTCATTGTTTAAGCTAACTTTTGATTTTCTATTTTTAATCCTTTAATTTCTTCTTCTTTCAAGTTGACTTGAGACATGGCTTGAACTATACAATCTGTACTTATTTCCATACTTTGTTGGCTTGTCTCAAATTGTTTTTTCTTTTCCCTTTCTTCTCTTTCTTTCTCCAAAATTATTTGATTTTCATTTAAAACATCAATCTTAGCAATTATAAAAGCTCTTTCATTCTCCCATTTACCTTGTTCTTCAACCAAAAAAAAAAAATTTCTCTTACTATCTTTCAACTCTTGGAATAAGGAATCCTTTTCCTTTTCTAAAACTGTTAATCCAGATGCCTGAATTAATTAAGTAGTTGGAATCTTTAATTTCTTTTTAAGCAATTGAATTGTGCTTTATTTTTCAACCAAAAATTTATTTGTAGCTTGTCCTCTATCCGGTTCATTGTCCATAGCCATAAGGTCACCCTGAAGTGTCTTAATATTTTGTTGATAAGTGTTATTTTGAATCTTCTTTTGCTTCAATTGGTTTTCCAATTTTCCCACTATGGCCTGCAACTTTGAAAGATTCAGAGTAACCTTCAATTAATCAGTATAAATCACTTCTCTAGTCTTCTTGTGCAAATGGATTTTATCTAGGAGTGGAATCTTTTGCAAATTTATTCTCATATCTGAAACTTTGTCATGAGAGGCCATTGCCAAGTTTAGAGTATTCTTTACATGGTTTTTACCAGTTATCAGTGAAACCTCTTTATCTGATGTCTCTAACTTTAGGAGAAAGTTTCAAAGATTTTTTTCAAGAAAATTTCTTATCTTGACCATATTTAGTACATAAATCATTTCTAGACGTCTATTTATCACTGTAACCACAACCTCTTGTGCTTTAGAAAAATTGTATTCTTGTATCTGAATGACTAAACCTTGAACCTTTCATTTTCCTTTATATTCTTGTCTTCTGATTCAACCATTTCTTTACCTGAATCAAGTCTTATGTCTTTTTATGGAATCCTGGTCTTCATCTTCAATTTCAATTGTTTCTGAAAATCTTCTTTTAACACTAATTTCATCTTTACTGGGAGTTGGTACTAACATAGCAACATATTTCATCAAGGCAGAAGGATTTAATTATAGGATTTCTAAAGTTTCCACATTTGATTGAAAAGAAATTATTGTTTTTGTTGTGGAAATATGAGTCCAATATTAACTTTACAGGAAATATGTTTGTGAATACTTGAATCCTATGAACCAGAGCATATAAGTATGAATTCTTATTCAACGCAATCTTATCCAAGCATGAAAAGATAACTCTATGGAAGTAGACAAGATGAATAACATGCACAAGAGGAAAGGAAATACAGAATGTGAAATAACAACACACGAATCTCTACTTTGAAAAGTTCTTGTTTGGCTCCGCAATTTTTTTATTAAACTTGAAACTGCTTAGTTCGAAATGAATTTCACTCCTATGGATTCCAACCCCAATTACATTGCAAAACATGCATTTATACATCAAAAAGCTCCTTGAGTTGATACCTAATTGCCTATTTTCTAAAAATAGGAATCTTGTAACTAACTTATTACATTTGTCATACAACTAAAAACTAAATCTCCATAAACATTAGAAACTCTTTTAATTCCACGTTGAAGTGGACCTTGACATGTTTTTTGCTCAAATATTCTGGATAAATGTCTTTATTGATGCAATTTATACTTCATCCTCCCAAACTTTTCAATTTTTTTCCATTGATCCATAGTAGGTACTTCACAATTATTCATTTCTTTAGCCAAAACTCTTAACTCCACATGATCCACATAAGAGATAAGAGACATATTGGCACCTATCATTTAGAATTGGTCCAAAATTTCAAACTCCACTGCAAGCTTATCAATTATAACCTTCCATGTTAAACGTTGGGTCATATCTTTAAAAAATTTATGAGCCATTCAAGATTGAACCAACATAGATTGACAATCAAACCAAGGGATCATTTTACCTTCTTCATCCCAAAAAGAGGGGAATCCTTTCTGAAATAATTCTAAAAATAAGCCTTTAAAAGACTTAACATGTTGTAACATTTGATCTGCCTTTGCTTGGACAATCTCCACATGATGATGCTTTCCAATGAATTTCTTTGCCCAAGTTATCACTGTGATTCTATCCCTGATTCCAACTATTTTTAATTCATCTTCTAACAGAGTATTGCAAAAATTAATGGTATTTTGAGTCGTTGATGCTAATCTTTTATCTAGAGTTTCCTTCATAACTGCACAACTTTGCCTTGCTATACTGATCATTATATCTTTATCTTTGATAAAATCTAAATAAGGCCTCATTTTAGTAGTTTCAATAATAATCATGTTCCAAATTAAATGTTTGCCCCCCTGTACTGACAATTGTCATGATACTTTTTCTATTAATTTTTCATTTTTCTCAAGCAACTATTTATTTTTCCCTTTAAAACACTTCCTTTCTTCTTCTTTTTTCTTCATTGCTTCAACTAACTTTTGAATTTCTATTTTAATCCTTTAATTGTTTCTTCTTTCAAGTTTACTTGAGTCATGGCTTGAACTATACCCTTTGTACTTGTTTCCATACTTTGCTATGCTGCCTTAGATATTTTTTATTTTCCCTTTCTTCTCTTTCCTTCTCCAAAATAATTTGATCTTCATTTAAAACATCAATCTTAGCTATTAGAAAAGCTCTTTCCTTCATCAATTTACCTCGTTCTTCAACAAATTTTAATAATTTTTCCTTACTATCATTCAACTCTTAGGATAAGGAATCCTTTTCTTTTTCTAAAACTATTAATTCATATGCCTGAATTATTTGAGTAGCAAGAATCTTTAATTTCTTTTTAAGCAATTGAATTGTGTTTCATTTTTTAGCCAAAATTTTCTTTGTAGCGTTTCCTCCATCTGGTTCACTGTCCATAGCCATAGGATCACCCCGAAGTTTCTTAATCTATTGTTAATAAATTTTATTTTCAATCTTCTCCTGCTTCAATTGGTTGTCCAATTTTCTCACTATGGCCTGCAACTTTGAAACATTCAAAGTAACCTTCAATAAATTAGTATAAATCACTTCTCCAATCTGTTTGTGCAAATGGATTTGATCTAGGACTGAAATATTTTGCAAATTTATCCTCATCTCTGAAACTCTATCATGATAGGCCACTTCCAAGTTCAGAGTATTGTTTACATGGTCTTTAACGGTTGTCAGTGAAACCTCTTTATTTGATATATCTCTAACTTTAGGAAAAAGTTTCAACACTTTTATTAGAAGAAAATTTATTGTCTTGACCATATTTAGTATATAAATGATTTATAGACTTGTATTTATCATTGGAACCAACCTCTTATGCTTCAACAAAACTATATTCTTGTATCTAAAAGACTGGACATTGAACCTTTCCTTTTTCCTTTATCTTCTTGTCTTGTGATTCAACCAGCTTTTTACCTAAATCAAGTATAGGAATTTTTATGGAATCTTAGTCTTCATATTCAATTTCAAGTGTTTATGAAAGGATTATTTTACCAGTAATTTTAGCTTTACTAGGAGTTGGTACTAACATTACAGCAGATTTCATCAATGCAGAAGGATTTAATTGTAGGCTTTCTAAAATTTCTGCACTTGATTGATACTCCATCAGATTGGCCCTTTCATCCAATCCTTCTATTTCTTGGTGATCAAAGGACTTATTATTATTCTGTTGTCGTCTTTGTGATAAATGTGATGTGGGTCATAATTGATCTTTAAGGATTTCATGAAATTCATATCTTGCAGCAGTGCTTCTATCAGTGGGGTAGCAACTTTGTTCTTTACAATGAAAGGACCCGCTTTCAAAGGAAACTTAATCTCGGAATCTTTCCTAAAGTTCAGAAAATGTTCATTCTCCACAATAAGCTTATGTCTGATGAATTTTAGGGAAACATTTCTTGGTGTAAAAAATGCAGGAAACATATAGGGTTCTTGAACAAAACCACAAATGTTGATGATAGTATGTTCCTTTAAAAGGAACCAGTCACCGATTATTTTTCCAGGGATGAAGTACAAAACATTTTCCATTTCTAATAGAACTATGGGAAGCTTTGCTTGAACGATAACTATGTATAATTTTGACATGATGAGGTTCATATAATAGAAAGCATTATTTATGATCTCAGATGATCCATGAGGATATTGGTGGCCACCCACCTATTCCACTTGGACCCCCGCCATTGTTTCTTTCAGTTTTTCAGTTTCCTTAATTGTAGCACAATTTACTATTTTTGGCAGCTTTTGGGTCCTAAAATTTCGGAGCCATTTTGAGGCCCTAAACGACATTTTTTTGGCATCGAATGGTTGGGATAATATGAGTCCTTTCTAGACTTCATATTTTTTATTTGTGGACATAGTACTTGAAGAGATATTTCTAACGATGTATCATGCGCACCAAACGGAGGTAGTATGCCAAAGGTACGACCCTGGGAAATTGATGTACCAAGCTACCCAACGGGGCCCACATTCTGGTGTTTCACCTCCTAGGGTTAGGTTTTTGGATGTGTAGGGTTTCCATTGTTTCTCAATAATATAAAGGCCTTCGAACCTCATTGTAACACAAAATTCAGAGGCATGTAGCCACCACATCTCTTCTCAGAGATAAGCTACCAGCACTCTAGCTAGTTTATTTCCATTTTGTATGTAAACAAGTTTTAGTTCTTTAATTAATGAAATGAAGTGTTATTTCCACTGCATATTTGTTTCTATGGTTATTTGTGTATTCTGTTGCGTTCCTTCATAAATCCGGATCAGTGGTATCAGAGCAATCTTCTCTTTCTCGATCCTTCTTTGCATGTCCCCAACGAGGGCAGGGTATAAAGAGTTAGGGATCGATCTGGTTGAGCCTTTGCAAGATCAGCCTCGCAAATCTCAACGGCCTCCCATGGGGAATGAAAAGAAAGACAAGGGTGCAGAATATCCTATCAAAATTTTGCTCGAGGAGTCCCTTGAAAAACAAAGGAATGCGATGATGGATAACTTCGCCCAGATCCTTCAACGACTTCCCACTTGCGGCGCATCTGCATCTAGCATCCACTCTAGAGGCGCAACCCCTTTTAAGGTACAAGTAAACTTTGACATTCCCATATTTGATGGTCAAGTAGATGCAGACGCCATAGGAAGATGGTTGAATCAATTAGAAGGATATTTCTCGGCTTAGGACTTTTTCGATCGAGAAAATATTACTTTTTCATTACTCAAAGCTACCCCCCCATGTCAAGGACTCGTGGGAAACCTACTGTGAGAGAAAGGACGAGGAGGAACCCTCTTTGTTCTCGACCGTACCCTCTTGGAATTCATTTCGAGATGCCATAAAGGGACAATATTATCCCATGGGGAGCTATGAGGACAAGTACATACAATGGACTACTCTGTGACAACAAAGAGATCAAGATGTGCATGAGATGATGAATCTGTTCCATACCCTGTGCAACAAGTTGGGTATCAAAGATTTAGAGAAACATTTGGTGCTGAAGTACCACAGTTTTCTGCACAGATACATTTAGGAGGAAATGGAGTTCCGCGACATCTCCTCGCTTGGTACGGCATATTGGTATGCTGCCAAAATTGAGCAAAAATTCAAATAGAAAAAACGAGACTTTGGATCTATGAATCAGAAGCAACCAAAATGTGCCCCCAAACCATAGAACCAAGGACACGGCCAAGGCATGGTGACTCAAGATAACTTGCCAAAGCCACAAGCAAAGAACAACACTGCGAAGCCAAAGAATGAAGCAGGAAAGTGGTGCGAGTTCCATAAGAGCCCCACTCACAACACCAGTGAGTGTCGGGATAAGCAGTCACTAGTGGCCGAGATAAAGGCTTCCGAATCAGATGCATAATCTGACAATGAATAAGAACCCGAGAAGGGGAATGAAAAAAGGAAGAAGATTATCGATGCAGAGCCCAACGCCACTGTTGCCACCACGAAGATCTAAAAGGAAGAACCAAAAGATTCAGAGGAGGAGGAGCATCTTTTCCACTCCTAGATGTGGGTAAAGGGTTCCCCACTACAGTTCATTATCAACAGTGGGATCCAAAAGAACCTCATTTCAGCAGAGGTCGTGAAGTGGTTGGGTTTGCCGACCACAGCACACCCGCAACCATACACCATCGGGTGGCTTCACCAAGGATGGGATCTTTGCGTCAGCCAGCAGTGCCGCCTTCCCTACAACATCAAGCACTTCACCGATGAGGTATTATGTGATATTGCTCCTCTTGATGTTTGTGATGTATTATTGGGTCAACCATACTTATGGAAGCGACATGCTCTATATGAGTCTCGACCTCGCGCTGTTATTATTACATTGGAAAATAAGTTCTAAAGGATACCAGAGGTACCACCTCTTGCTGCTATCTCTTTGGTTACTGCAAAACAATGCAGTAAGCTCATTTGCAAAACTAGGAAATTTGTTTTCTTGATGATCCTCCCTCAAGGAAAGAAGAAGATCATGGCCATGAACTCTAAATAGGGCCCATCCGCATGACAAAAACAAATGGACAAAGTCATGGAGGAGTACCGAGACATATTCACCTCACCCATAGGGGTTCCTCTGCACTGTCATGTCAAGCACCCCATCGATCTGACCCCAGGTGCACCGCTTCCCAATGGACCGATCTATCGACGCTCTGTTCTAGAGAATGATGAAATCAAGAGGAAAATTTAGGAGCTGCTGTAGAAGGGTCACATCCGGCCAAGTTCATCGCCCTATGGGATCCTGATCGTGTTGGTACAGAAGAAGGATGGGACTTAGAGACTCTATATTTACTATCGGGTGCTGAACAAGATCACTATTCGAAATATGTACCTGATTCTATAGATTGATGACCTCCTAGACCAGCTTAAAGGGGAGAAATATTTTAGCTAGATTAACTTAAAGTCCTGGTATAACCAGGTACCGATCGAACCGATCGATGTGTGGAAGATTGCCTTCAAATACAAGGAGGGCCTTTTCGAATGGTTGGTCATGCCTTCCGGGCTAAAGAATGCTCCTGCAACCTTCATGAGACTGATGGACGACATCTTGCAGCCATTCACCAACTCATTTGTAGTAGTGTACTTGGATGACATCCTGATATTCAACCAGACTTGGGAAGAGCACCTCCACCACATCCGACAAGTCCTCCAAACGCTGCGGCAACACAAGTTGTGTGCCAATTTTGACAAGTGAACTTTTGGCATGACCCAGGTTCAGTATCTGGGATACATTATTGATGAGTATGGGGTACATGTGGATCCAACCAAAATCCAAGTCATTGGGGATTGGCCAGCCCCAACTACTCTAATAGAGCTTCGCAGCTTTCTGGGTCTTGCTAATTTCTACTGCAGGTTTGTGTTGGGATTCTCTCATATCACTTGGCCCTTAAGTCAAGTCACCAAGGTAGGAGCAAAAGAAAAATTCTTATGCTCAAAAACTCAACAGAAGGCATTTGCAGAATTAAAACACCGCCTATGTTGTGCCCCAGTGCTCACATTACCAGACTTGAAACAACCATTTGAGATCGAGACAGACGCCTCTGACTATGCTATTGGGGAAGTCCTTACTCAATAAGGGCATCTAGTGGCATATAACAGTGAGACACTGTCTGACACAATCCGAAAATATCCCACTTATGATAAAGAGATGTATTCCATTGTATAGGCTTAATGACAATGGAAGCATTACATTTTGGGGAAGGAAACGATCATCCACATAAACCATCGACCCCTGTAGTTCATATAGACACAAGGGAAGTTACAGAATGATCGCCATCAGAAGTGGTCCACATATCTACAATAGATTCATTTGAATATAAAGTACAATAAGGGAAGCACAAATAATGTTGCAGACTGCCTCAACCAACCACCGATTGTGGCGATAACCACCATGCTCAACTCTTGTGGAAACGAGACCTCTGATTGGCCGCTTCTTTATAAGAGCGATCCATAATTCAGGAACACCTACAGGACACTCTTGGAGGGAAACCAAGTTCCAAATTTTCACCTCCAGGATGCACTACTATGTCACATGGGACACCTTTGTGTTCCTTCAAGCGAGCATGCCAAGATGATTTGGGAAGCGCACTAAAGTCGGGTCACTAGGAATTTCGGGGTTGAGAAAACAGTGGCAGTACTGCAGAAGTATTTCTATTGGTCAAACGTTTGACAAGACGTCGGGAAGTACATCCGATCCTGCATTGTCTACGCCATTGCCAAACCGTCCATCAAGAAGCAAGGCCTCTATACTCCGTTGCCTACCCCTAGTCGACCTCAGGAATCCATCTCCATGGATTACATGTCGGGCCTTCCTTCTACTAAGCACAGCAACAACTATGTGTTCGTGGTCGTCAACATATTCTTAAAGATGGCCATAATGGCGGCCCACAAGAAGAATTTCACAGTAGAATCCACTACTAAACTCTTCTTTGAACGAGTGTGGGTACACTTTGGGATCCCACAGTCTATAATCTCATATCAGGACAGCGGGTTCCCTAGTACATTCTGGTCTAGCCTATGGTCAATGCTAGACACCAAGCTCACAAAGTCCACAAGTTTCCATCCCTAGACTTATGGCCAGACATAGGTCGTCAACCAAATGATCGTACACATTTTGCTCATGTACAACTCAAAGCATCGACACACATGGGATGAGATCCTCCCCTATGTACAACATAGCTATAACTGGGCCCTCCACAGCTCAATCGAACATGGCCCCTTTCAGGTGGGCTTGGAATTCCAGCCACTATGTCCCATTGACGTAGCCATGCCATTTCCAGCTACTTAGGTTGATTCAACTCATGTCCAGTCTGAAGTTGCTAAGGCGAAAAACTTCATTGAGCGCATTCATCACATTCTCCAACAGGTTCATGACATATTGGACAGATCCAATGCTAAGTACAAGCAGGGGCATGATCAACATTGGGTGCAACACAACTTCTAAGTGAGTGACAAAGTATGGCTACATTTGCAGAAGGAGCGCCTCGCTGGACCCCACCGCAAGCTTCGCTTGCCACGATATGGGCGATACACCATCACCAAGGATTTTAGGGACAATGCCTTTGAGCTCAGTATTCCACCATTCCTTGGTCTGCATCTAGTATTCAATGTGGACCCCCTTCGTCCCTACTTTCCACCTCTACTAGACACATCAGACGTGGCAGAACAACTCACACCAACAGAGTTAAACCCCGACTGCATGGAACAAGCCACAACTGATCGGATTATGGACACACAGATCAAGAACACCCACCAACAGAAGATCCAGCTATATCGAGTTTTCAAAGCAGGCCAACTCTTTCACCAGGGAAAGTGGCTCACCAGAGAACAAGTTCAGCAAAAGTTTCCTCATCTCATGGAGGCACTCAACACAATGGGGACCATTGCTTCCTAAGGGGGGAGGAATGATCCAGGAGGATATTGGTGGCCACCCACCTATTCCACTTGGACCCCCACCATTGTTTCTTTCGGTTTTCCAGTTTCCTTAATTGTAGCACAATTTATTATTTTTGGCAGTTTTCGGGTCCTAAACTTTCGGAGTCGTTTTGAGGCCCTAAACGACATTTTTTCGACATCGAATGGTCGACAAAACATGAGTCCATTTTAAACTAAATATTTTTTGTTTATGGATGTAGTCCTTGAATAGATATTTCTAACAATGTATCATGCGCGTCAAACGAAGGTAGTATGCCAAAGTTACGACCCCGAGAAATTGATGTACCAAGTTACCCAACGGGGCCCACATTCTGGTGTTTCACATCATAGGGTTAGGTTTTTGGATGTAAAGGGTTTCCATTGTTTCTCAATAATATATAGGCCTTCGAGCCTCATTGTAACACAGAGTTTAGAGGCATGTAGCCGCCACATCTCTTCTCAGAGATAAGCTACCAGCACTCTAGCTAAAGTTATTTCCATTTTGTATGTAAACAAGTTTCAGTTCTTTGATTAATTAAATGAAGTGTTATTTCCGCCGCATATTTGTTTCTATGGTTATTTGTGTATTCTATTGCATTCCTACATAAATCCGGATCATCAGAAGTAAATACCATTTTTGAAGATGGTCATCTACGCAGTGGCAAATTGAGTAAAGAGGAGCTGCGTTCGAAAATTGAGTGCCTCGTTTGACGCGCATGATACATTGTTAGAAATATCTCTTCAAGGACTACATCCATAAACAAAAAATATTAAGTTTGGAATGGACTCATGATTTCTTGACCATTCGATGCCAAAAAAATGTCGTTTAGGACCTCAAAACGACTACGGAAGTTTAGGACCTGAAAACTGCCAAAAATAATAAATTGTGCTACAATTAAGGAAACTAAAAAACCGGAAGAAACAATAGTGGGGGTCCAAGTGGAATAGGTGGGTGGCCACCAATATCCTCCTGGATCATTCCTCCCATTGTGTTGAGTGCCTCCTGGAATCTGTGTTTGGTAAACACAATGAAATTCGAGGTCATCAACTTGAGAATGAGTTGATTTCTTTGAATCCAAGTGATTTTTCATGCATTCAAGACTATTTATCTAAGTATAAAACTCTTAGAATCTTATGTGAAGAATGCAAGATTAAGAAAGAAGACAAACAATGTATTTATCATATTCTTTCCAAACTTGGACCTACATATTCTGTTTTGTGTCTACATTCTACTCCATGAACGGATCCTTGACTGCAGCTAGCTATCAAGATCATAGTCTTGAATCCTTTTGTGATTCCTTAATTAGAGAGCAAGATAAGTTCATTCATCTTGGAATAATTAACAATGCAGATACATCTGGGAAAGCCTTATTGTCCCAACAGAAAGAAAAGTCTAAGCCTCCCAAGAAACATAATTTTCGCAATAATAAGCCAAACAACAAGGGTCCCAAACCCTCTCAGTCAGCTCCTTCTTTAAAAAATGACAAAGGATCCAAGCCAAAAGGAAAAAAGACTAAGCGTCATTGCAATTTTTGTGGGAAAGATAATCATGATGAATCTAAGTGTTTCAAGAATATGGCTGCCTTGGAAGCAGCAATGAAGAAGCATCACATCATCCTAGATTCGTCTTCAGAATCTACCTCTCATGGACATGCACTTTGTGCTTTTGGTTACTCTTATACTGCATCTTCTTCTTCTACTTCAAATGAATGGCTCACTAATTCTGGAGCATCTTATCATATGGCTAAGGATCAAGCCATATTCTCTACTATGCATGAATGTAACACCAAACAAATATTTGTTGGTGATGATAGATCTCTAAGTGTTGTAGGATCTGGAACAGTCCCAGTAGAAAATGGTCATTTCAGTGATGTACTATGTGTTCCAAAAATTTCCTGCAATTTGTTATCAATCTATCAAATTAATCATTCGGGTGAAGGTAAAATTGTGATGTTTACACCTCACCAAGTTGTAATCAAGGATTTTAAAAATTCTCAAAATGTCCTTGCTACTGGAACTGTTGATGATATTACTAGGTTCTATAAATTTAACAAATTTGGGTCATCAACTTTTCCTTCAGTTTTTGTTGCTCATAGTGATAACTTGAGCAAACTTTGGCATGAGCGATTTGGTCACTTAAATTATCGCTCATTTCAACAACTATGTAAAGACAATATGGTGACTGGTCTTTCGATGGTATCTTGCAAGGATGGTGTTTGTTCTGGTTGTGTACTTGAAAAACATCATCGAGATTGTTTTGACAAACGTGCCTCTTGGCACGCATTGGTTCCCTTGGAGCTTGTGCATAGTGACTTGTGTGGTCCTCTTCCATCTGCTTCCTTTTCTGGTTTCAAATATTTCTTAACATTCATTGATAACTACTCTAGATGCACTTGGGTTTACTTCCTAAAACTTAAGAGCAAAGTATTTAACATGTTTTTGGGCTACAAGGCCCTTGTTGAAAAACAATCTGGTCATCAAATTATTAAGTTAAGTTCTGATAATGGAGGAGAATATGTTAAAAAAAAGTTCACTACTTTATGCACTGAACAAGGAATCCAACAACAACACAATGTTTCATATACACCACAACAAAATGGTACTGTCGTTGAACGGAAGAATCGCACTTTAAAAGAAATGGCTAATTGTATAATCTAATCTAAGGGACTAAGTCTTCAATATTGGGGAGAGGCCATAAATTGTGCAAATTACATAGTTAATCGCACACCAACTAAAGTTTTGCAAGGTATAACACCAGAAGAAGCATGGATTAAAATTAAACCAGATGTAAGTCACTTCGGTGTGTTTGGTTGTGAAGCATGGGCTCACATTCCGGATGAAAAACGGAAAACATTGCAGCCTAAAAGTGAAAAGTGCATATTTGTTGGATATTCATAAGATGTAAAAGGTTATAGACTTCTTCAGCCACATTCTCATGATATAATAATTAGAAGAGATGTTAAATTTGATGAAAATTTCTTGGCCTATGAGCCTAACTTGGCGGGTGTGCTATCTTTGGCCTGTAGAGCCTGATTCGACGATTGTGCCTTCTTCTTCTTCCAACTTCCTTGATAGGTTTCCAACTCCAGTTTCTGATGTTGACAGTGAGGATGAAAATACACCTCCGTTTGCTCACGTTCCTCCAATTACACCGGCACCAATGCTTCCTCGATGGGTCCGTTCAAGATGTGAAGCAGTCGGTGATCTTGCCAGTGATCCTAGAGATCAACGTCGAACACGTTCTCACTTTCAGCTAGCCTCTTCTATTTTGGCTCAAGTTTTCGAGAATCATGATCCAGAAACTTTTGCAGAAGCTTCAGGAAATCCAGATTGGGATGTAGCTATGGATGAAGAATATCGTTCCTTAATGGCGAATGATAATTGAGATCTTGTTCCTCTTTCAAAAGGAAAAAAACTTGTCAAATGTGAATGAGTCTACAGAACGAAGTATGCATCAGATGGAAGTATTGAAAGACTTAAGGCAAGGTTAGTTGCCAAAGTTTTTTCCCAATCTGAAGGGATTGACTACAATGAAACCTTTGCTCCTGTCACAAAAATGAACTCCATCCGTCTTGTTCTTTCCCTTGCAGCCTTACATAACTGGGAAGTCCATCGAATGGATGTCAAGTCTGCCTTTTTACATGGTGATTTATAGGAGGAAATTTACACGGAACAACCTCCTGGATATGTTCAGGATAACTCTATCCTTGTTTGTCTCCTTAACAAATCCTTATATGGCCTTAAGCAAGATCCTAGAGCTTGATATGCCAAAATGGATAGCTTTCTCCTTGACACTAGTTTTTCTAGATGCCATTCTGACCCCAATGTCTATACCAAGAAAGTAGGAAACCATCTCATCATACTTATTCTTTATGTTGATGATCTTATCCTTACTGGTAGTGACGCTAAATTTTTAACCCATGTGAAATCCAGTCTTAAGAAAATTTTTGAAATGTCAGACTTAGGACATTTGCATTATTTTCTTGGTCTCTAAGTCTTGCAAACCAAAGAAGGAATCTTTCTTTCCCAGTCTAAGTATGCTTGTGACCTTCTTCGTCGCTTTCACATGGAAGATTGTAAACCAGCCCCTTCTCCCTTCCAGTCTGGAGTCAAACTTTCTGCCACTTGTACTTACCCTGAAGTAGATGCCACCTTGTATCGTCAGCTTGTTGGTAGTCTTTTATACTTGACTCATTCTCGTCCTGACCTTTCCTTTGTCGTTGGTCGTGTTGCTCGTTATATGAAAACTCCTCATGAAAGTCATTGGAAAGCAGCAAAAAGAATACTTCGATACATTCGAGGTACAATTCAGTTTGGGATTCATTACAATACAGGGGGGGCACCTTTGTTGGTTGGTTTCACTGATTCAGATTGGGCTGACGATCCTGATGATCAAAAGTCTACTGCAGGTTATGTTTTTAGTCTGGGATTTGGATTTGTCACTTAGGCTTGTAAGAAACAATAAGCTCTTGCTATTTCATCAGCAGAAGCAGAATATCGAGCCATAATTAATGCCAGTCAAGAAGCTTTATGGCTTTGATAGATCCTTTCAGCATTTGGATTCGAGCAGCAGCAGCCTACTCCACTTTGGTGTGACAATCAAAGTGCCATCAAGCTTGCCAAAGATCCAATTCTACATCAACACATCAAACACATTGAGCTACACATGCACTTCATCAGAAATCTTGTTCATGATCGTGCTCTCGAAATGCTCTATTGCCTTACAGATGATCAAGTTGTAGACATCTTCACCAAGTCTCTTACATAAGCGGAGTTTTCTAAACTTCGATCTATGTTAGGAGTACAGGAATGTGTCCTTAAGGGGGGATAGGCTGTAATGCCTCCTTCCTTCTCCTAATAGTGTCACTTTTGTAAATCATTCAATCCTATCCCAAGTTGTTCTTAAGGGGGGATGTTAGGATATTTAAACACTTAGGAGTTAGTTAAGATCAACTTGTGTACTATATCCGTTAGGTAAAGTGTGTTTCTTTAGTATGTATTTGTAAATATTATAATCCGACGGTCACGATATGTTCTGGACATAAAGTAATCCGATGGTTCAACTTCTCTTAGATCATACCTACCATTGATCAATGGCTTAACACCCGATTGTTCCATGATCTCTATTTAAAGAGTATGGAGGGTCCTTGGCAAGTTGATCGATTATGAGAAACTCATGTAACTTTCTTTCTTTTGCATAATAAATTGCTCCAAGTAGCTATTTGGCTGGGGCAGTGGACTATTTCCCTCTCGAGGGTTTTAACCACGTGACAAACATCGGTGTATTGATCTATGATTCATTTGTGTGAAGTGGTTGCTCTAGGTGTTTAGTCTTTTGGGAGTACCCTGTGTACCCGAACAACAATTTCAAAGAACTGTAGGTTTTCTTCATTGGAATATAGGAACATTCTGCCCAAATATGACTAAACCTAAAATGTCTGGTCATGTGGAATTCACTAGCTGTAAATGAATATTTTCAGCCACGAATTCATCAAATTTAAGGAAAAAATACTGACTAGGCTTAGACTTCAACTGATGCAGACTCAACCCAAACAATAAAATTAACAATATTTCAGGAACAAATGTGTTACTATCCAACCCTAAAAAATGATATAACAGAGAAAAAACATGCTGGGATTCTTCATTGCAAAGGTCAATATTTGAAGGGAAAGGTATATTCTCAACCAAGACATCAGATTTAAGGATTTTCAATAGGAAATCTTGTTTCACTTCTGTTGTAGCATGCCTATACAATTCAATTGTATTTTCTTCCAAGAAATCTTCAAGGTTTTGGGAAAAAGACTGTGAAACTTGTATCGAATCTGTAATAACAAGGGACTTTATGAACCGAAGTATTTTGAATTCCTAGAGTCCATGATAACCCTCTCTGACTGGGAATAGTTATTCGTACACCACGAAACAAAATCAGAAAATTTCAGGGTTTGGTCTAGACAAAAATGGTGGAAATAGGACTTATAAATGCCATGTACATCTATTCCTTGTGCTTCTAATGTTTTTAACTTGATCTTAATTTCATGAACATGACCAAATGATAATACTGTATCAAAGATATCACCATCCCTATCCTCAAAAATTTCTTCCAATTTATTAAATTCCTTAACGTGGACTTCCATTTCATCTTCTCCTTCCATTTTTAAAATAATTGGCTATTTGAGATACATGGTCTACCTAGGAACTAACTGCTGGAAAGAGCAGTTCTGACTTGGCTTCCAAATGTGCAGGCACATTTTATCCTCACATGCAAACTGACAAATACCCTATTTCCATGTGAGTTTTTCTTTTTATAATATTCCAAAAGGTGGTTTCAGGATTCTTGGGAAGCAGTTTTCCATTACAACTTTTCAACCAGCAGAATGATTCTTAGCTCACCACGTGAAAATAATTAAAAATTACGCTATCGCTTGTCATTTTCATCTCCCTCGCTAGTTGAAGGCACATAATGAATATAAACCATTGATATTATCCCCTTCAAGCATGCACCATTGATTAACTCCTACCTTTAACACACTCCAATGGTCATTTCGCCAAAGTTCATCAACGTTATAGATCGTGCACCTTCATTTAGCGGATTCCCTATCCATCATCGATCTCATCCACTCTCAAATCTAAACCGTTGATTAATTTACATTATGCTGTAAGGCGCTTCATACACCATTTTTTCTCACTTTCAACACAACCCTTGGTCATATGGGAATTTTTCCTTCCTTTTAGCACCTTACGTGTTAACCCTTGGTCACATTAAAAACAAAATTTGAACTAGACCCTATATCCTTCCCTTAAACCTCTTCCAACCATTTGGAACAAAATATGTGCTAACATGTCCCATCTTAATATTGCACAATTTGATTAGAATATGATTGTTTAAGAAAGTTTAACCCATTTTTTGCATTAAAATTAGCAATTTTATCAATCCAAAATTATAATTATTGTAAATATTCCCTAACCTAGTTAAGATTGAAAACATAGAATGTTTATTCCTTTTATATTCTTCCTTATTGTATCGCTCCAATTGACATATTCCACATTAAAAATTATTGATTTTTTTTTATTGAAATATGTTGAGCTTTGATCTTTAATCTTTGATTGTGGAAATACAAAGTACTTGAAATCAATGAACCTTTCATACACATAATCATTCACACATAATATAGGATGTACCTAGGGGAAAACCCTCAAAACTTATGTGGATGAAAAATCCCAACAAATCTTCAAAGTATAACTATGATAGATAGCAAAGAATGTCTTTTACAATAGCAGATTGCTTTCAACACCTCAGGTGCAAGATAAGAGAGAATAAATACCCTAGGTGTAGATACTGAGCAATAGAGAAGATAGATAAAACAAATGATCTTTGTAATGTGTCCAACACATAAATAACTTGCCAGAAATAGTCCCATGCAAGATGTAGAGAATCATTGCATGAGGAATTAGGCTCCTTTGCAAAATATAGAGAGTGTCTTGTTTGAGAATAGCTCTACTCTTTAGTTCCTTCAATCCTACATAACACAATGTGTAATGCCTTTGATCTTTGAAACTGAATCATTCTCTACTGACTTTAGGATGAACTCGCGTGCTAACTGGATGTAGGATCAACTAGTTAGGAAGTTAACTTAAGTGTTGTAACTCAAGTGTTTTCATGCAAAATGATTTTAGTTAACTAGTTCCTTTTTATTAACACTTAGTTAATTATCTTTACATAAATCATGTTTATTGATTTACTAAAGTGACCACTGGAGTTCTCCTTAATTATATGAGGCATACATTGTTAATATAATTGAACTTGAACAAATCAAGTTCACTTAAAATGAACTCAAATCTTCTTATGAGTAATTCGAATTCTCTTTGTTCTTTATGCATTTTATCTATACCTCTTATCTTGTCTCCATGGTCAATATGTGCTAACTTTAATTTGTCTATCATATAAGATTATACTAAGAATATATTTCTAATGTCGTGATCATATTATATTACTCTTCTTCCAAGTGGTCATATGCTAAAGTTATTCACTCTAGAGGTTGCTAGTCGCCAGAGGAGACTTAATAGATTTATCCATCTCGAATGACCATGGTTAGTAATACATCACACAACATTAATCCTCAGACATGCAAATAATCACCTCTACATTGGAGGTCTATCTCAATACATGAGGATCCAACTTGACACACAAGTCCTTAGTCTTTCCCCACAAGACTATATAACGTCATCACTTTGACATACCAAAGTATTCAACTTAACACACGAGGAATAACCTTTTATATTTAAGGCTTAGTAATTCTTGAGTCCAACCCAAGAATTTACTCCAAGTTACTGACTCCAACTAAGGCTCCCTACCTCAACCCATGAGGCCCAATTCGGACACAATATTGGCTTGGAGAATGACTCATTATGCTATAAATTTAATTCTCCATCTTGAATACAATCATGTCGCAACCTCTCAAAGTTAGGTTGTACCTCTTAATCATTAAAAACAACCAAGAATGTCTCCCATGTGGATGTGAGGCCATCAACAACGATTTGAATGAGATCATCTTCATCCACCTCTACTCCAATGCTAGTAAGTTGAACTCTTACCTGAGAGATCTTTGTTAAGAAGGAGGTCACTGTCTCATCATTCTCCACCTTTAGATTCTGAAGCTTGCTCTTTAATTCCCTCTTTTGACTTAGAGCCTTCTTGTCATAGAGAATTGTCAAAGTATCAAAACATTCCTTTGAGGTCTTCAATGGAGTGCTCTCCGACATTAAGTTGTTCTTCACCAAATCATAGATTATCCATTTATTTTTGGCTTGGTTCTTCTTGAAGGTAGTGCACCTTGCATTGGAAGAAGATACTTCCACCACATTGGATACGTATCCATCCAAGTAAGCCTTCCGATCTTACTGAGATCGATGCCAATGTCTTCAAGTATTGTGCTCAACATTTTAGGATCTATGTAGGATCCAACTTGCTTGTCAAAACTTATCTCCTTCACACCATGAGATCTATTACCATGCTGAATTTCTTATTGAAATATGTTGAGATTCGATCTTTAATCTTTAATTGTGGAAATGCATAGTAATTCAAATCAATGAACCATTCACACATAATCATTCACACATAACACAGGATGTACCTTGGGGAAAACCGTAAAAAATATTAGGATGAAAAACCCCAACAGATCTTCAAAGTATAACTATGATATATAACAGTGAATGTCTTTTACAATAGCAAATTGCTTTTGATACCCCACGTGCAAGATAAGATAGAATTAACAACATGGGTGTAGATATCGAGCAATAGAGAAGAGAGATCAAACAGATGAACTTTACAATGTGTCCAACACATAAATAACTTGCCAGAAATAGTCCCATGAAGATATAGTGAATCACTACGTGAGGAATTAGGCTCTCTTGCAAAATATAGCGAGTGATTTATTTGAGAATAGCTATGCTCTTTGGTTCTTTCAATCCTGCATAACAAAATGCATAATGCCTTTCATCTTTGACATTAAATCATGCTCTACTGACTTTAGGATGCACTCTCCTTCTAATTGGATGTAGGATCACTAAGTTAGGAAGTTAACTTAAGTGTCATCATGCAAGAGTTGTAACTCAAGTGTTGTCTTTTAATTTAACTAAAGTGTTGTCATGAAAAACACTTTTAGCTAACTAGATCCTTTTTATTAACACTTAGTTAATTATCTTAACCGAAATCATGTTGATTGATTTACTAAAGCGACCACTGGAGTTCTCCTTAATTTAACTGAGGCATACATTGTTGATTGAACTGAATCTTAACACATTGAGTTCACTTTAATCAACTAAATTCTTCTCACGAGTAATTCAAATTCTCTTTGTTCTCTATGTATTTTATCTTTACATCTTATCTTTTATGCATGGTCTATGCTAACTTTAATTTATCTATCATATCAGATCATACTAAGAATATTTGTCTAATGTTGTGATCATAATATTACTCTTCTTCCAATAGGTCATATGCTAAAGTAGTTCACTCTAAGAGGTGGTCAGTCTCCAGAGGGGACTTAATAGCTTTATCCATCTCAAATGACCATGGTTAGTAATACATCGCACAACATCAATACTTCAACATGCAAATAAACAACGATACACTGGAGGTCCACCTCAATACATGAGGATTCGACTTGACACACAAGTCCTTATCCTTTTCCAAAATGACTGTACAACATCATCACTTTGACATATCAAATTATTCACCTCAACACATGAGGAATAACCTTTTACACTGAAGGCTTAGTTATTCCTGAGTCCAACCCAAGAATTTACTCCAAGTTCTTGATTCCAACCCAGGATTCCTACCTCAACATATGAGGCCCAATCTAGACACAAGATTGGCTTTGAAAATGACTTGTGATGTCGTAACTTTAACTTAAATAGGATTCAACAAGAAACCCACATTTCTAGGTATCCTAGAAGCATATAGTGGTATAAAGAACATAACCTCATGTACCATGAATATGTACATGTACCAAGAATATGCATTGCTAGTGGTTGAATTTATCTTTTTAACTCTATACCATAGGTGAAGAGATGATACACTTTATTTATTTTAGTATCATCCCAATTCAGATGTTGCACACAAAGCTAATGGTTGTATAAGCAACAAAGAGTGTCTCTAAGAAATGTGTTGTTGTGGGTTCCTTTTTTCTCTACTTATTGACTACAATCGTCACATTCTAATATATTGTTACATGGTCATACTTTCTAATGTTTATGAGGGATGCTAAACTCTACTCAATTTTTTTTTTAGTTTCTATCGAAATGTATACATAAGGCCCCTTCTATATTGCAACCTATTTACACCATGTGGTGATAATGATGTTGAAGTTAGGGTGTTCCAACAATAATTTTTTGAACTTGAATGGTCTATTCTTTGGGCCTTCTCCTAGATCTAGCTTAAAACAGGCAAGCCAATGATCAATCCCTATAGAGGGTAGGACAATTGCTTCCATAATAAGTTCTTCAGCCATCGGGGTCTCTAAAAGTAAGAAAACTCAAAACTCACTCTCATATGGATAACAAAAATGATTCCCCACAAACATCCGAGGTCGAGTTACTTAGGCCAAGGAACTGTCTATGCAAACCACCAAACTAAAAATTAATTTAAGGATTGACTTCATTTCGACTATTAGCTTACCCATTAAGTAATCTCCATTTCTCAATTCTATAGGGAAACTGACACAAGAAATATTAGACCTACACCTAAGATAGTAATTGCATTAATTACTTCTCTCTTGGAAGAATTAAATGATTGGGGTGCGTGAGCCAACTTGGTAGATGATGGCCCATAATTTCTCTCTTAGACACTTGGTCTTCATCTAATGGATTCATGGGTTCTAATATGTCCCTCCATAACCATAGGAAAATCATGCCCCGTGCTCGTTTCCTTGCACATTTAGTTGGGGGTTAATATCATGTATATTTACATCATATTTACAATTATTATGCTTGACCAGAGCATGGTCCACTAACCATATTTATTTTCGGATACATACTTGAAATATCCATGGTAGGGCCTTGTCCTTTAGATCCTCACCATGTTCCTTACAATAATCAATGATATTTCATCATTCACGTAACATATTCCAAGGGGTCAAAACTGGGAACATTACACTTGTGAGCCTGAAGGAAAGTGGAAATATTTGACCCTAGTCTATGATTCCATATTTGTTCCCATATTTTCTCCCCATCATAAATAATGATCCCTATTGATAAATATGGGCTTGTTTTAAATTGAAGTTTCCTCTAGCTTTGTACCCCCATCAAAGGTTTTTAGGTCCATTTTTAACTCTAATTTTTCTTTGGTGCAACTTGGACCATAGCCCCTCCCAATCGAAGTGGTCAAGTAGGTTTGAAAATTATTCCCTAGGTCACTAGGTTCTCCACTTTGAATCACAGTGGGTAGTTTCCCAATATTGGCTAACTTGTATTCTTCTCTAAGCATGGAAAGTGGTTCTAATTTCCCAGAATCTCTAATCCTAGGGAGTTTTTTCCATGCATCACCCCCGAAGAGAAATAATTGTACATATTTGATTTACTAAAAACAATGTTCTTGATTGAGATAATGATTTTTCCATGAATTGTTCCAAATTAGGGATCCATTTCGATTTCCTTCCATTCTAATAAAATTTGGGTCTTCTATGCATGTGGCATCCTTGGTCTTCCAAAGCTTGCTCCATCGTTCATCGTTATTGTTTATCTGTTGCCACTATAATTTAGATGTTAGGGTTGAGATTTCTATAACCGGGTCACATAAGTCCAATTCACTTATAGACAATGGAAACCATAACTTCTCTCATGCCACATTAGCCCATTTGTGATGGGATTCGGTGCCACCCCATAGAAATATTCTCTGTAGGTTTCAAATGACATTGATGATATACTTAGGTGTTGTTCTAGGGTTGAGAATAAATACAGGGGCATGGATTGAAAGAATGATCTAATAGGAGTTACTCAACCCACAAGGTTAAGGGATCTAAAAGTCCAACTGGAGAGCCTATTCTGTAATTTGGATAGAAGCTTGGATTGTTGGCTCTCTCCTTCTTGGGAATAAATATAAAAAACATTGAATTGAGCATAGAGAGAACCCTTGGAGTTATTTTGGACTCCTCAATCACCTCCTAGACATAAAATTTGATCAATGATCAACATTGGTGAAATAAATCCATTGTGAACCCACATATAGCCCTCCATATCCCCCCTATGGCATCTCCATTGCTACTTGTTCGACCTCTTCAATAGTAATTCTCTCAAATAGTATTATTTTGGTCATCATTTACTAGTTTAAGCATGTGATAGGTTATTTGTTGTATACCTTCCATGTGGTCTCCATGAGGTTTAGCAAGAACTGATTTGTAGAACATTAACAATTATTTTTCAATGTATTTATGTTTGATTACAGTATTACCTTGGTTCTCCTAAATGGAAGTGATCGTGTTGTGATGGCAATGTTGAATCATGGAAATGTGATTTTTTATTGAGTTTCTTTTGCATTCCTTCAACCATCTTATTCTTTATTTTTGTCTCCATAAAGTTTCTTCATGCCTTCCCTTAATGTCCAACTAACTTAGGTGATTTCCTCCTTAATAAGAGGATTTATTCTCCCTTCTATAATCATCCTTTGTTGAATTCGTTCCATGATCTCCTCTAATTATTTTTTTGTTGCAAAAATATCCCAAAAAACTTCTTTGTTACATTGCTTTAATTCAATTTTTTTTTTTAGTTTCTATCGAAATGTATACATCAAAAGTCCCTTTTATATTGCAACCTATTTACACCATGTGGTGATAATGATGTTGAAGTTAGGGTGTTCCAACAATTAATTTTTTGAAATTGAATGGTCCATTCTTTGGGCCTTCGCCTAGATCTAGCTTAAAATAGGCAAGCCAATGATCAGTCCCTATAGAGGGTAGGAAAAAGCCTTCCATAATAAGTTCTTGAGCCATTAGGGTCTCTGAAAGTAAGAAAACTCAAAACCCACTCTCATATGGATAATATAAACGATTCCCCACAAACATTCGAGGTTGAGTTACTTAGGCCAAGGAATTGTCTATGCAAATTGCCAAACTAAAAATTAATTTAAGGATTGACTTCAATTTGACTATTAGCTTACCCATTAATTAATCTCCATTTCCCAATTCTATAGGGAAATTGACACAAGAAATATTAGACCTACACCTAAGATAGTAATTTCATTCACTACTTCTCTCTTGGAAGAATTAAATGTTTGGGGCACATGAGCCAACTTGGTAGATGATGGCCCATAAGTTCTCTCTTGGACACTTGGCCTTCATCTAATGGCTTCATGGGTTCTAATATGTCCCTCCATAACAGTAGGAAAATCATGCCCCATGCTCTTGTTTCCTTGCACATTTAGTTGGGGGTTAACACCATGTATATTTACAATTATTATGCTTGACCAATGCATGGTCCACTAACCATATTTATTTCCTTGCGCAACAAAGGTCTGTTTAGGATGACCATGGGAAGAGTAGTTGAACCCCAGTAGTATATTGAAAAATTGAATTATCTGGATAGGCTTAATGAATCCTTTAGCTACATGTGCATCCAGATATCCAGGGATCTATTGTTCCATCTTGATGGACTCGAGACTTCGAAAGAAGTATGGGATAAGCTTGAATCCTTGTTTGGAAAATAGGATGAGCTGAGGGGTCATATCCTAGAAAATGAGCTGATAGCACTACAACCCAGTAAATTTAGTAGAATTCATCTTTTCTTCATTAAATTCAAATCAGTTGTCATGCAATGCAAGCAATGCAGGATTGAGAATAAGGATGAGCAATTGGTGCTCTCCATATTGAGCAAACTTGGTCCAGAATTCTCAGTGTTTGTATCTACCTTTCACTTTGGGAGACTGACTACTCCTAATTGGAGAATGCCATCCCTTGATGCCTTCATAGAGTCTCTAATCCAAGAACAAGATAATCTGATACAGATGGGAGCTCTTAGAGCCTCTCCAAATCAAGCTCTCTTAGCTGGTGAGACAAGGAATGTGCAAGCAAGAAGGAAGCATAAAGGTAAAGAGAAAAGAAACATTGAATTTGACCTAAAGATGAGTTTGATCCATCAGATGAAGCCCCGGTCTCTAGGAAGGACAAACATCAAAGGTCTAACAAGGGAAAGTTCTCTTACTGTAAGAAAGGAAACCATACAGAGAAGTATTGTATGAAGAATACCATTGATCAAATGGGAAAACTCCTTAAGCAACACAATATTTCCCTCCCTGAAGGCGCAAGGAAGACCGACTCTGGAGAAAATACTAAAGATCACGATGAGAGATGCCATGCACTAAAGACTAGTTGTTCAAAATCACATGCCTTCCTCGTTGATTCAAGAGCCTCCAATCATATGGTTGCATCCAGAGAATCATTCTCTTCATTACAACTTACTAATGGTCTGAGTATTCAGATGGGTGATTGTTAGAATATAATCCGTCAGGATTATTGTAAATAAATAATTAAATAGGAATTTGAATAGTTGCTTGGGAAGGTGAAAAGGCTGGTTCTCAACCGCCTCATTGTAATCTATAAATTAATGTTTTAGTCGTGAATAGAATATTGAATCGGGAGTTATTACCAACAAGTGGTATCAGAGCAGGGCTGTCTGCCATAACTCCTGGCTGCCATTCTGCTTGCCAGTCCATTGCCAGACTGCTCCATCAGTCTGCCAGTGGAGTCGCATGCAATGTATGCGTTACTCCATCTGCCTGAGTTTATTCTCTGTGTGCATGCAATACCTAACCCTAATCCTGAGTTATTCTTCTACTGCATTTTCATCCTGATGGACAGCGACCTCTTCTTTGTACTGCGACCTCTTCTTTCCTCCTCGATTTCTGAGTGAGCCCTTGTTATTGAATGTTACATTGAAGACTGCATCTCGCACAATATATGTGTTCTGCAAACCCTATTTTTAACATACTTTTCTCTCTGGTGCGCCTTCATACCATAATTGCAATCAATCCTACCAAAATTCCTGTAGGTTGTAGATCATTTGTTGTGAAGCCTGAACAATGCGTTGAAGCCTGAATGGTGAAGGTCGAGAGATGTGAAGGCTGTACGCTGCGTGGAGAGATTGTGCAGTGGGAGACTGCCTGCGTGAAGCCTGAAGAGCCCAAGCTGTAATGCTGTGGAGAAGAAACTATATTGTTCTGCCTGTAGAATAATATACTGCGTTGATGAGCCTGTATACCCTGCCAGAGACTGTGTGGGTCGAAATCATACAAGAAAAGCTTCATTCCAGTTTTGACCTTTTCGACAAGATCTTTCTTGGCTGGTGGCAACCCAAATACTCGCTCCACCATTTGCTTGCTGGCCATCACGCGATCTTTTCCTGTAAATTCAAAAATAGCCTGCCATAAAGTATGTATTCTCTGGTAATGAAATGACTTCTCCTTCACATACTGCTGCGTGCCATTGATATACGTTGAAAACTACGTGAATGCCCTTGGTGTGCCTGATATGCGTTGAAGACAGAGATTGATATATATATACATATATATTGCTGTGACTGGTGATTGCGTTGAAGACTCGTGACTGTAAATACTGCTGAGTGGAGTGCTGCGACCTGCGTGAAGATAATATGTGTGAAGGCTGAGCGTGGAGCCTGCACCTTTTTTGTGCGGCGACCTATCAGGAGCTGTGACCCATCAGCGTTGAGTAATATAATTTATAATATATGCTGGTATGCGTTGATATAATATATGCTGGTATGCGTTGATATAATATATGCTGCTGGTATCGTGATATAATTTATGCTGGTATGCGTTGATATAATATATGCTGCTGGTATCGTGATATAATATATGCTGCTAGTATCGTGATATAATATATGCTTCTGGTAGATCATAGAACGCAACAAGGCATTTACAAATGGACTCAGTGAGAACCGCACAACTAACAAAAGTAATGGGTTATCAGAACAATGAATGAAGACTGATATATTGGAGAAATTATGTATGCTGGAGATTATTGTATGCTGCGTTTATGATGAAGAATTATGTATATGCTCACTGATATATTGAAGACTCTTGCTATATTGTGAAAGAATGTTTGTTTAAATATTCACGTGGATACTCTTGCTTGCTGCAACATTGAAAAAAAAAACTGGAGCGCACCCACTGAAATGCTGCTGCGATTTCTAAAGACTGAGAATACTGTTGGTGGAATGTGTAAAGACTCAGCCTGAATATTGGTGCGTCCTCTCTAGGGTGGAAACCCTCATTTCTTTCGTGAAGCTGCCTAGAGAATTGTACACGCTGCCTGAAGGTGACTGAGTATTGTGCGAGAAGAGATTACTGCCTGCAGATTGCTGCTTGCCTGAAAGCTCGTTTATATATGAAATATCGGTGAACCCTAATTTTTATAAAGCTGGTATCTATGGTTTTGTTATTTTTATAACAAAATGGATTTGGTTTTATTATTATAACAAGATTGTTTGCTAGATGATAATGAGAAGCTGAGATACGAGCTGTGGTGTTCTTGATTGTCGAGACCCTAGTCCAGACTGTGAAGACTGAAAAGTATTCTTGCTGAGCCTAAAGGCTGAG
>LPNX010168611.1:257905-276773 GCA_001517045.1 Pseudotsuga menziesii
TCCAGCCATCTCAGGCATCTCTCGCCCTCCTCCTCCCACAGACTGCTAGTGGAATCCCTACCTTGTAAGAAATTAGGAAGGAATACAGGTCCGATGGCCAGAGCAGGACATCCATTCAAAGAGAGCGCTGCTGGTGCCTCCCTCCCCTCGAGCTCGTCAAAGGTGTTCACCAGTACGTAGTCCCCTTTACTCTGCTTCTGAGATTCATAGAGAAAAAATTTGTAAATAACGTCGGATGTGTCCTGAGCGCGGTAAAAGGATAGCAGGTCGCTTGGTTTCAAAGGTGGAATGTTGCCAGGGAGACAAGTGATCAATTTTTCTGGATTTTGAGCTTCCTTCACTGAAAACAAAAACATACACAGTGGACCATAAGGTGAGCTGAATTCAGATAAATGTTGTAGTGTGTAGAGAAATACCTTTGACAGGAATGTGTCCCTGAGAGAGAAGAAAGTTGGCATGGCTCTGGGATATGGAGCAAGCAGCACATACAGGCCAGAAGATAACCCTGGGCACTTTCATATTCCTTGCCACTTGCTCTGTGCAGGACATGAGGCAGTCTGTCACGATGCAAGTGATGGGCGGAACCGATGATGACTTCTCGTTGTCTTCACCAACAGCAACAGTACTGCCAATCAGGAGCTTTTCTAACGGTGGGCCTAACTTTTGCAGGGCAACGAATAACTCGCCCAGGTTGGAGGTGCGACCGTGGTCCGGTGATAAGCCATCTGGAATTGACAGAAACCGAAATCTCCAACCTCGCTTCTCTAACTCGGGATCTCCTCTGGAAGCAAGAGAAAACAGATTCTTGGTGTTAATGGAGGCTTCGACCATTTGTTTGTGAATATAGTGAGTGTTGACGAAAGTTATAAAGAAACCCCTGGTAGCGAGGAGCTGGGCCAAATTCATGAAAGCATTAACATGGCCCTGTAGAGGAGTCGGGACAAGCACGGCATGGTTCTCCTTTTGGTTCATCATATTCCCACTCTTTCTTCTCATCCCTTCCACTCCACTGCCACACAGTATACTAGTGTGAGCGATTTACAGTCCCTGATAAAGCAGAAACAGAGATGTAATAATGAGAAATGGGACCCAATAAAGGAGAAATGTAACAACGATGTAGTCAAAATAAGACCATTTTTCAATGTACTTTGTACCATTTATTCTGATTTGACATAATGTCACTCGTTAGATAATGTTGTGTTTTTAGGCGATCATACGGTGAGTGCTATCCAGCCAGGGATCAAATTTGAAGGGCAAGGTCCCATCCCACTTTGAATGGCCAAGATAGTGAGCCCTTTCATTCTTTTCATTTTCAAATGTAATATGTAATAGTAAATCAAGAGTTTATTATTGTTTTTACTAATTTCTTAATAATAGTAAATCAATTATTTGTTTTACTAATTCCTTAATAATAATAATATGACAATTTGTATTATTGTGTTCTATAAACTAGCTTTGGATTTCGCTCTGCTTTCCTGCCGTGGCTCTTGAATTTTAATTTGAACTTATATGTTTCTTTTCATTTTGTGTGACTTGGTCATCTTTCACACCAATATTCTTGGTTGCACTTTGTGCTAACTATTTTATCTTTGGTTCTTTGGCCCCTGCTCTCTTAGGAGGTAGATCCAGTGTGTGAAGAAATCTATCAAAAATTGTTGCTCATGGTAGACTTCCTTTTGAATATTAAGTTTCAGTGAATTAGCCACGAATTAGCTTACTGCCGATTGAGATACAAGTGGTTTCCATTTTCATACATTGAGTTGCCCTCGTCTTTATTATGATACTTAGGATTTTGGTTGTTCTTGATATGTATATATTCATTTAGCACTACTCCTAGTATATCACATGGATGTAAGGATGAAAAATAGAACTTGGGGATGCATATGTTACCATCTACATTAACCCTCATTTTCATATTTTGTTTGGAACAACATATCCCCTTCTATATGGAATTTGAGCGACTTATACTTTGTGTGGAGTTTAGATTGTCGCACAATGCTTACCTTTTTCAGTATCCTTCTCTCGGTTTCCGATGAGTAAACAATCTTCCACCCTTCAACAATCTGACTCGTGGTGATAAACAAAAATTACAAGGACTAAGATGGTCCAAAAAGCATATCGATCATGATCGAATTTGTGAGCTTACTTGGGTAATGAGCATTTAACTGGAATAAGAAAATTACCAATGATGGATGATCATAGACATTATTAGTTCCTATTCTTTCAATCCGTCTTCCATCATGGGAAAAAAAAAAGTGATGCCACAACACTGAAATCTTTCCCTAGGTTTATTTTTATACCTAGGTTGGTTGGGAATCCCAATGTCCACCAAATCAAGCAGTTTCTTGGTGCTACAAGTGGTTCAAGCTAATTCCTTCTCCTAGAGTTATATTCATGCTTGCTAGACCTTATGCCTCCATGCTACTTGCGGTGATAAGGAGTGGTTTTTTTGGGCTTCAAACCTTGGGGATTAAATTTGGTTCCTATACATTTCTTCCTCCAAAACCATCATATATTCTTGGTTCACGAGGTTTACTTGATGAAAACAAATCAACAAAATAAATGAACCATTCTTTGCCAACTTTTGTAATAGCCATATGCACTAGCCCCCTATTATCTAATAAGAGTAGCATTGATCTAATTCTCTGAGTATGCTTGTAGATGGTAATGAATTTAAATGTGCATCACAATCCTATCTAGAGAGGCCTTGCAAGGACTCTACCCATGAATCCATCTATACTATTATACAAACATAGTTGGGAACAAGTTAAGGTAAAACAGTTTGTCCATCTACATCACAAAAGGTCTTTTTAATAAGGAATATGCAAATAAGAATGTATTAAAATCCAACTCCTCAACATTCTGGCAAAAAGTTCATTCTACACAATATACTTGAGTGACTTTGCACCACTGTAAGAAACTACTACGAATATCTAGGGCATGATGTTTTTCATCCACGGCCAAAACATCCAATCTATTAAAAAAATTGAAAGCAATGTGAAAGATGCTTTTGAAATACCTTATTTGCAAAGCAAAGGGAGAGTAGTTGTCAAAATAGCATCATTCTTTTTTAGTGCCTTGACCTATGAATCACCTTCATTTATGCAATGAATAATTATGAACTCCCGCAGGCTCAGAACCTCTGAGCGGCTCCATTTGAACTCCCCGCTAACCAGATAAACCAATTGAACCCAGACCTTGACAATGGTTTTCCTCCTCATTCTCCTATGTCACCATTGGCAGCTTGCTCACCACTTTTCTATTAAAGTCTCCATGTGACATGCACATATAATGCAATGAAGAATAATATTTGGTTTTCTGTGAAAACTTGTTGGTCATCATCAATGTGCTGAGAGCAATGAGCCTCGGCTTCACTCTCTTCTCGATGCACAGAACCATGGGACCCTATATTGTGCAAAACCTTCTGTTAGTTAGTTATTTCACCATGTGCTCAATATAGGGTCCGTTGCTTTGGTAGCATGGTCTAGATAATTAAATCCAACGCAGGTTGTATTTAAATTAAAAATTCAAATGCATGCCGGGTTTAAATTTGAAATTAAAAATTCAAACGCTGGTGAAAGAGTTTACTAGAGAGCATTGGAGAGCATTACCTGCATGGGTGTAGACTGATTGGCAAGTGCCGTGTGTAAATGAAGGAATGTTGTAAAGGAGGTCTCAAGTTCAAATCTCACCCAGACTTATCCGTGCCCTTCTGGTTTATCAAAATGATTCCCGACTAATCCATGGAGGCTAAAATTGATACCAATCTCTGTATTTTTCGTTGGAGAAAATTTTGGGAGTAATCCATGAAAGATCTATGTTGGAATATGTAACTCATACTTGGTATATGTAACTCATACTTGTTGAGTTGATGATTTATTGAGCAAGTGACATGAGAAAATGAACTAGAAGAATAGGTTAGTTTTTAGATATTTGAGTAATTGATAGAGATATGGTTGTAATAAATAAGATGTTGACTAAGTGAAGAGAAGAGTCTAAAAAACAATTAAAGCCCTGGATCTTGATCTAGATCAATAACTAAGATCAATTTAGTATTGTATAAATATGTGTTGTTAGCAATGAAATAAAAAAATGTTTCAGGTTACTCTCTCTCTCATTTTTTCTCATTTGTGTTTTAGGCAAGTGCTATCTATGGAGCTGCAGAGCATTTAATGTGGCTGCAGCAAGCTTGATGGTCGTTGGATCTTGAGTTGCTCGAGATCCAATGGTCATCAAACCTGCTACATCAACATTAAATGCTTTGCAGCTCAATGGATAGCTCTTGCCGTGTTTTCATCCTCACTACTTCCTCGTTTAACCAAATCACTGTCGAAAACTCTACAATTTTTTGCCTTATCATTCTGACTTTTTCATCAATTTTGCTCACGATTTTACTTTGGACTGAGAGTGAAGCAGAATCTCTTTTTTTTTCTAACTTTTTAATTATATAAGCACTTGTTAAGTAATTATTCATATTCGATATTTTCATTATTGAGATTTGGTGTTTGCATGATTCAAACTGATTATGCATTCAGAGCAGGGGAGGCTCTCCATTAGCGGTATATCATTTGAGATAACAGAATACAGAGTGAAGGATTATCTTAACATGTTCAGTGAAAATACAACTCTTTTGTTGTAGAAATGTTTCAAAATAGTGGCCAAGAGATTTGGGTTGCAAAACACCTTTCTTTGTTTTTTGTGATGAAGAATGAACCAACTTTTCTAGAGTTGTTTAGAGTTGAAAACAATGTTATGAGCGGTGTATCCAAGATGGTAAGTAAAACAGGATTGCCTCTTTAATGTTCATTTTATTTCCTATAAATGTCATGTTTAATATATAAATACAGGCAGTGCAGTGCACTCTAGAAGTTTATCAAGATGGTGAGTAAACCAAGATTGCCTTTTTAATGTTCATTTTATTTCCTATAAATATCATGTTTAATATATAAATACACGCAGTGCACTGCACTCTAGAAGTTTATAATGGTTGTTTTAAGATTCTAAATTAAAATGAAATGGGTCCCAAATTTCTATTATTTTTTGTTCTTATTAAAGATCCATGTTATTAATGTGAATTCAAACTATATGATGTTACATGTGTATTCAAATTATATCTTTTGTAGCGAGAATGTTATGGAAAAAAAATGGAAGAAAAAAAAAACTCAATTTTTAGGAAGGATTTTGAAATGATAATATTATAAACTATTTTTTCCTATATATATATGACAAAAATATCATCCCATTATAATCCAAAAAATGATAAAAAGTAGATTAATTTACACATTATAATCGAAGAAAAAATTGATAAAAATAGATTAATTTACACATTATAAAGATTATTTTATTGATTTCTTTTAAAAATCAATAAATATGTATCACTACACAATATAATGTTCATATATGTATTATTAAATTTATTTTAACTTTTAAAAATAAAGATAAATAAATTTAATCTTTTGAGATTTACTAAGTATCATTTATAATTTAAAAAGAAATATCTTGAAAAAACCAATTCAATAATTATATAGAGAATAACATAAATAATTATAAATTAAAAATATTTAATGATGAAGAAAATAAATACTATGAAAATACTAAGATGTCAATAATTAATAATATAAATATACTACAAAGTAATATTCTTAATCTATGTGTTTTAAATTGATTCATATTAAGATGTCAATAATAATTAATATAAATATACTACAAAGTGATATTCTTAATCTATGTGTTTCAAATTGATTTAGAGTCTCTTTCTCATTTTCTTTTATATCAATTATATAACAAAAAAATGTTGAAATAAAAAGCTATCTAATATATGTTAAAACTAAGTTAGACCAACATGTTATTTTTTATAATATTTTATTTTATTTATAAATGACATCTATCAACTCTAGAATGAGTCCGGAAGAATGAGTCCAGAAGGGTTACATATCTTCCCCTAATGGGTTGTAGAATGCCTCTTCCAAACAACTACAAAAACTTTACATATATTGTCATTACAATATATTATATCTCATATATATATATAAATTTAGTTTTTAAGTTGCAATTTTAATTTTGGTTTCAGCTCCATCCTAAACTAGTTTGAACGTTAAAGTAATTCTCACTATCATATTTAGATATATGCATTTAATTCTGATTCTAATTTCATTTTTAAATTCAATTATGATTTTGACTTTCAAAGCCATTCTAACCATAATTTAAATACATTGACACATTCATATTTAATTGTAATATATTTCAACACATTTTCATATGTACAAATATTTGAAAAAAACTATGTTAATTTAAACAAAACAAATATATCAATTAAAAATATACATTTTTCTTGTATGTAAATATTCTTAGGATAATTTAATTATGAAGCAAAGCAAAGAAACTAAATAAAAATAGTGTTAAAAGCACCCCCTCTTTGTCCCCCTTTAGAGTTCCGGTACCTGAAATAAAAATGAAAGCAGAGCTTAACAGTTCATACTCCATAAACCAAAGCTGAACAGTTCATACTCCACAGACTATGGCACCTTCAAATGATGCCTTTCTGAAATCCTGACTAGCACATAAAGTTGTCCAGCTTACCTGAATCTGAAGAACCTCTTAAGAACCTCCTCAGATACCTCTCAGAACTACTTCTGCAAGCACTCATATCAAAGGTTGGAGCAATCCTAATGGAATTAACTCGCCCAGACAGCCTTTGATGAGCCACCTTTTAGAACAAGTTCCTTACTATCGGTTGGAGCAATCCTAACGGGTACTCAAAAACTTCTGTTCCACCAGATTCGACACTTCCCCCTGACAGCCATTTTGATGCTGTCATAAGATGATTCCTACAAGATCCACTCAGTACTACTGAGCAGACCAAAGGCATCTCAGACCAACACAAACTCATAGTCATGTCACCAGAGCAAGAAGGTACTAATAACACCATAGGTTCTAAAGTTTAAAGTCCCATAGTCATGTCATCAGAGCAAGAAGGAACCTCAAGACAACAAGAACTTAAAGTGCATTGACCAGTTGAAAAGAAAAGAAAAAGGAACACACCACACACCACCAATAGGATATCCCCCAAGACCCAAACACACAACATTAGGATATTCCCCAAGACCACACCACACCCCACAACACCACCAATAGAATATTCCCCAAGACCCTAAACCTAAACACACCAGAACACCACCAATAGGATATTTCCGAAGACCAAGACAAAAAGCCTCAAAGTGCATTGTCAAGTTTAAAGTCCCTTGAAGAAATGCATTAAGGAACTTAAAGACTTAAGAAGCCTTCAAGTGCATTGACTTAAAGAACTTAAAGTGCATTGAAGATAAGGATGATCCTTAGCTTAAGGATAATTAAAGTGCTTTTAAGATGAAAAAGTTCATTAAGATTATTAATTGACAAGAACTAAAGAATATTAATAAATTTGATACTAATTTTATTCATCATATACATATAATTTATTTTAATTTTTAATTGTAAATATTAAAATAATGTGAAATACTTTTTATATTTTGAATATTCTTTATTTTATTAAATGGTATTTAATAATATTATTTTTTTTTATTTTTTTAGACAAAAACGGTTATGGATTGAATTAAAAGAGTAGCGGCGTAACCACTGAAGAGAAATCTACATAGTTCATATTGCTTTTGAAAGACAGTTGTCAAAGATTGATACTGCTGTCTTTACAAAATTTAAGTCGAGAACTCTTTCACGGTTTCGGAGTGGCTTCATGTTATTACAGGTTGCCTTGAATGAGGGGGCTTCTTCTTTTTTGAGACTTTCATCCATTCTTTGGTGTTTTCTTGGACTTTACTTGCTGCCTCGTTAACATGAGGAGAGTTTAGAGGGTCTTCTTCGTTTGCTTGATCTGCCCAACTTGATGCGGTAGGCTTTTTTGGTGGCTCCACGGTTTTCTTGGAAGGGAGGGGTTGCGTGGGATGCTGAATTGGTTCACGATTGATTTCATCCATTGGAGTTTCCTTCGAAAGGTGAGATGAGATACTGTTGTTTTCATCATCTGGAGTTCCTTTTGGGAGATCCGGGTCCTTGCAGATTAACTGGTGGTTAGAATTTGCACCGATCCACCAGGTGGGCTTCTGATGGTTTTTCCTTTCTTTATTTTTCTCCGAAATTTTTTTGCAGTTGAGGGCTAAGTGCCCTGTCTCATAACAAGCTCTACATCTGAAATGGATTTGCTCGTAATCTAACTTTTGAGTCCAAGAATAGCCCTTGCCATCCAAGATTTTTTCCACTGGAAATCCTTTACTGAAATCCATTTCCACACAAATCTAAGCATAGGTGGTGAAGGCAGTCTCAGTTTCTTGACTTCTGCTGTGAAACTTTCCAAGGGCATTCCCGATGGATTGTAGAGAGGAGAGACCCCAGAAATGGAGAGGATGATTTGGGAGCCTCACGCAGACCGAAGCCGAAGAGATAACAGTCGTTGAAGCATCAAAGGAAGGGGACCAGGGTTGCAAGGACAGACTCGACTAGCCCCAAAACCACGGCCCAGAGCCATAGATCAGATCCTTATCTTCTATAGAAACAAAGATTACAATAAAAAACCCTTTTGCACAGGGGCAAATGATGGCTCCCTCTTTTAAGAGAGGGTTCCATTCTGAGGAGACCCAAGAGTGCAGATCTGATAACCTGAGCCCGAGTCCATTAAACCTACAAACCAAAGCATGAGAGGAGTAGTGCACAGCAAGATCCATAGCATCTTGAATGACAGGAATGGTGAGAGCAGGGGCTTCATGCACCACCAGCAAAGGAGGACTGGAACCGAGGCTGCGCTTGACCGTCTCACTGAAACAATGAGGAACATCCACAGAAGGAGCCATGGGGGAAAGCAAGCAAGGTGGAGAAGAGTCGTCGAGGGTCCGCCGAGAGGAGAAGCAGGGGAGCTGCCGGCCGGGAAGGGGCATCAGGCCGAAGCCCTAGCTGGAGCCGTCGAGGATCCGAAACCCTAGCAGAGCCTCCGTGAGCTGCCGTAAGCGTAATGTATCCACAAAAAATTCGGTATTTAATAATATTAATAATAATATGCCTATGTGTCAATTGGTAACTAGCAACAACTACATGTTTTTTTAAAAGTGGTTCTCCATTTATTAGAGGGATAGTCACTGATACAACTAGCAACAAACATATGTTAGAATCAAGGCATGACTAAATTACAACTAGCAACAACCACATTAATATATTTATTGGTAATATAAAATGTAATGTTATCTTAATTTTATTTTAATTTCAAATTTATTAAAAAATTAGAGAAATAAAAAATTGAAATACATCTATACTTAGCATTGATCTATGTTAGTGTATTTAATGTTTGGTATTTTTTATATTTATATTTTTTTTACATATTATAATTGTAAATATATTTGTTAGCATATTAATTATAATAGACATTATGTTTAAAATTTTATTTAGGATTTATTTATGTGACATGTCATTTTCATTTTAACTAATGATAGTATATAAATATACATACACATTGTAAGTATATTTAGTTGTTTTAAAGTATATTTAGACTTCATATTAAAAATAAACCATTATAGACTTCTAACTCTTGTACTACAAAGTGCTAGAGGAATCAAATGCACAAACCTTTTATCATTAAAATACAACACACATCCTTCACACCACTATGCTACAACACACTGAAATACAATACATATCTCTTTAGCCAATATGCTACAACACAATAATCTATGCATTATTTTAATTCTTTAATTTTAATTTTATAAAACAAATAAAGACTTCTCCAACCAATAATGTAGAAATATAACTTATCAAAACAATAAATAATAATAAAACATTTTTAAAATATATTTAAAAATAAAAATTCTAAAACCTTCTCTATTACGTTATTAAATTTAAAAATAAACATTATGATAATAAATTTAATTACCTCATATCTAAACAATTTCCTAAGAACTTATATATTATGGCCAAGCTAAAAACAAATTTCAAAAAACCAAATCAACACATTATTATGAAATTTAAACAATTTCGTAAAAGCTTACATATCATAGCCAAGCTAAAACCAAATTTCAAAACACCAAATCAACACATTACTATGAAAAGCTTACATATCATAGCCAAGCTTAGAATTAAAAGCATGGTAAGTTGCAATGATAGGAATATATGTTGGATCGTCTTGGTATCCTTTACCTTATAGAGATATGAATAGTTGATAGGTTGATGATCTGTGTTTATTTTAGGACAAGGGTTTTATATGGGATACTTTTCAGTGATATAACTTGTTTTTTATATAAAAGAAATGATTTTTTATGCTTGAAAAATATATTGAAATGTTTTAGTTAAAAATAGCCAATATACATAAGAGGCAAAGTGAAGCAAACAACTAAGCAGTATAAGTGCTAACCAAAACACCCTCAATCTGTTTCAATCTGGCAAACCAATTATTACTGAAATTACAATTTGAAGAGTTCAAATTACAATTACAATTGCTGAAATTGCAGAAATAACAATTTTGAGGAACTATTTTGACCAATATTTTATCAAAACCACAGAAAAAAAAACCATTTTAATTGTCTTTTATTCCTACATGACAAACAAATATATTGAATTGAGAATACCATTTCCTGCCAAAAAAAACCAAAAGACCTCCATAAAAGCTTTCAACAATGGTGCAAATTGAACTAATACACTATCCTTGTAAAATCAAAACATGCTCTCCATTAAGGAAATCGTATTGAAAAAAGAAGAATGAACAATACAATTAACATATATATTAGCCTGATTCAACTGAATTTGGTACCTTGCACCCAAAAGTGTCACGTCCTTAACAAAAGCATTTAAATTGAGAAATGAAGAACCTCAGGGAATGTTGTCTTTCAACTTCTTTCCTTCTACAGTTTCCATTATTCTTTTTACAACATCTTCTTTCCTTTTACAGTTTCCATTCTTGTTTTTAAATTCATAAAATAAGTAAACACTTCTCCTACCAATAATGTAGAAATACAGCTTATCAATACAATAAATAATAATAATAATAAACTATTTAATATATTTAAAAATAAAAATTATAAAACCTTCTCTATTAGGTTGTTAAATTTAAAAATAAGCATTATGATAATGAATTTAATTACCTAATATCTAAACAATTTCCTAAGAGCTTACATATTATGACCAAGCTAAAAACAAATTTCAAAAAACCAAATTATGAAATTGATCACTTTTAAGAATTAAAAGCATGGTCAGTTGCAATGTTAGGAATATATGTAGGATCGTCTGGGTATCCTTTACCTTATACATATATGAATAGTTGATAGGTTGATGATTTGTGTTTTTTTAGAAGACAAGAATTGATATTGGATATGATGTAATTTGTTTTTTTAATATAAAAGAAATATTTTTTTCTGTTTGAAAAATAGGTTAGATTGTTTTAGTTAAAAATAGCCAATATACATAGATAGTAAACAACTAAATAGTATAAGTGCTAACCAAAACACTGAAATCTAGGAAACCAATCATTGCTAAAAATGCAATTTGAAGTGTTCAGGTTTAGAAGTCGAGCCGAGTGGAATCGGGACGAGTAAAACTTTATGGTCAAGGCCTGTAGCACAACCGTCTTGGGTCCACATCCAGACAGATAAAAGGAGGAGTGTGAGGTGAAGCAGTAGCATGAATGAAGACTTGGATTAGTGCACACACTTGACAGATATGGTGAGAGATATGTTTAGTTTTTGTACTTGGGTTATGGGGTTGTGGGTTTGTTGATGTACCGTTCCTATGATGGCTTATTCTGTAAAATCTGTAGAGTCCGCAGAGCCAATTGTATGCTCCACTTTGAAATTGTAAAAATAACAATTTTGAGGAATCATTTTGACTAATATTTTATCAAAATAGAGCCCAAAAAAACCATTTTAGCATTTCAAAAAAACAAAAAAACAAAAAAACCAAAACCAAAAAGAAGCTTTCAACAATGGTGCAAATTAAACCAATACACTATCCTTGTAATATCAAACCATGCTCTCCATCAAGATCGTACTGAAAACTTATGAAGAAGAATGAACAACATATATGAGCCTGATTCAACTGAATTTGGTTCAACTATGTTCCAATCATTAAGAGGCCACATAGCATCTCATATTTGCCTTGTACCCAAAAGTGTCATGTCCTCAACAAAAGCATTTAAATTGAGAAATGAAGAACCTCCGGGAATGACTGCCCTGGTTGCAGAATCCTTGAGTTTGATAATGTTGTCTTTCAACTTTTTTCCTTCTGTACTTTCCATTATTCTCTTTACAACATCTTCTATCTCTTCCTTTGACACCAACTTGTGTTCATCTACCTCCACATCCTTGAAAGTCAGACCAATCTCCCACACATCCATGACGAATCTGCAGTTGAGAAATTGATCAGCAAAATAAGGAAATCCCACCATGGGAACTGCCATACTTATGCTCTCCAAGACAGAGTTCCACCCACCGTGTGTGAGGAATAATCCCACTGAAGAGTGGGCAAGAACTTTCACCTGAGGCGCCCATCTCACAAACTGAGCCCGGTCATTGGTTCGTTCTTCAAAGCCCTCAGGCAAAACCATGGACTTCCCTTCAGCCATATCCAAGGGAAGAACCCATAAGAAAGGATGCCCGCTGCCCTCTAAACCCAACGCCAGCTGCTCCAACTGTTTCTGAGATTTCACAGCGATGCTCCCAAATGAAACGTATATAACAGATCCAACCTCTTGCATATCCAGCCATCTCAGGCATGTCTTGTCCTCCTCCTCCCACAGACTGCTAGTGGAATCCCTACCCTGTAAGAAATTAGGAAGGAATACAGGTCCTATGGCCAGAGCAGGACATCCATTCAAAGAGAGCGCTGCTGCTGCCTCCTTCCCCTCAAGCTCGTCGAAGGTATTCACCAGTACGTAGTCCCCTTTATTCTGCTTCTGAGATTCATACAGAAAAAAATTGTAAGGAACGTCGGATGTGTCCTGAGCACGGTAGAAGGATAACAGGTCGCTTGGTTTCAATGGTGGAATGTTGCCAGGGAGACAAGTGATCCGTTTTTCTGGATTTTGAGCTTCCTTCACTGAAAACAAAGACATACATAGGGAACCATAAGCTGGACTGAATTGAAATGTATGTTGAAGTTAGTGTAGAGAAATACCTTTGACAGGAATGTGTCCCTCAGAGAGAAGAAAGTTGGCATAGCTCTGGGATATGGAGGAAGCAGCACATATAGGCCAGAAGATAACCCTGGGCACTTTCATATTCCTTGCCACTTGCTCTGTACAGGACATGATGCAGTCTGTCACGATGCAAGTGATGGGCGGAACGGATGATGATGATTTCTCATTATGATCTTCATCAACTGTAACAGTACTGCTGCCAATCAGGAGCTCCTCCAACGCGGGGCCTAACTTTTGCCGGGCAAGGAAATTCTCGCCCATGTTGGAGGTGCGACCATGGTCGGATAAGCCATCTGGAATTGACAGAAATCGAAATCTCCAACCTCGCTTCTCCAACTCGGGATCCCCTCTTGAAGCAAGAGAAAACAGAGTGTTGGTATTTTTGGAGGCTTCAACCATCTGTTTGTGAATATAATCAGTAGTGACGAAAGTGATAAAAAAACCTCTGGTAGCGAGGAGCTGCCCCAAATTCATGAAAGCATTAACATGACCCTGTGCAGGAGATGGAACAAGCACAGCATGGTTCTGCTTTTGATTCACCATATTGCCACACGGTATAATCGATTTCCAGTTCCTCCAAGAGAGTCACAGAGTTGTAATAAAAATGGCAAGGCTGCCTGAATCACACAGTTACAACTGGAAAGTTGCTTTACAACGTCTGGTGAAGAGATCCATTTATGAGTATCAATGGTGCTCAATATAAGCTTGTGTGGATCTTAAGCAGTTTGAGATGTAATAGACACAAACAGTGTTGGAATTTCAAATGACGGACACCAGTCAAAATTGCCGGTAACAATCAAAATCTCAAACGTTTTCTGTATTCTAAGCCAAATTTTGACGGTTTCAGTAAAATCTTAGTGGTATTTGACGGGTAAATTGACCCATGCCCAGCATTTACTCGTCAAATTCCATCCATGGACACAAATACACAATGCTCCGTCACATTAATTGATCTTCATAATGTTTGTTATGGCCATATTAATTGGTCTGCAGCAGGCTAAATAATATTAGCTATTAGATTGCTTCTTGATCACTGCAACAACAAGAACACAATGTCTGCTACGGCTTCATTAATTAGTCTTAATTAACCTGCAGCAAGCTAAACAATATTAACTATGAGATTGCTTCTTGATCACTGCAACAATACTTGGTTTTAGAGTCCTTCTTGATCCCTTCTTGGAAAAAAAAGTCCTTCTTGATCACTCCAATCTTTTTAACAAGTTTTTATATAGAGTTATGTGGTATCTAATCTTTTTAAAAAGTTATGTATTAAGTCAATAAACAATATATTAATTTAATATTGAAAAAAAGTTGCATTGCCAGCGATGACTTAATTAAATAAATTCATATCCGAAGACAAGTCAAAGTTTTATTTTAAGCAGGAAGAAAGGTTCTTTGTTATTATTTTTATTTTAATAAATTAATATATGGAGATACGTCAAAGATTTTTTTATTTTAAGAAGAAAAAGTGGTTCTTGTTATTATATATAATAGACAAGTCAAGGTTATCTTTCATGTAGACATATACTGTCAATAATGTGACTAACCTTATTTTTAAGCTTTACATGCATCTTTAATTACTCTATCTTTACTGTCAGATTTTTTTTAATTATCTTTAATTATTCTGTCTTTTGGAATTATCTGGGTAGAGTATTGGTTATTTATGTCATTGTCACTATTTTTTTAGAAAATCGTGTAGTTATTATTATTATTATTATACCTGCCGTCGTCGACAGGTTATATAGCGATCGGTTGGTCGCTATATTGCATTGACCAACATTTTTTCAAAAATTTAACTCAATGTTTATTAAAGTTTTTTAAATTTGTAATATTAAAATTATTATTTTTTAAATTAAAATTACTTTTAAAATTTTAGTAAATTAAATTATCTCTTTTCTGATTGGTGCAATACAATGATTTAACTATTTTCCTTTGCTGTGCAAAATAATTATCAATTTTTAAAAATAATGAAAAATCAAAAAACTTGAAAAATACACAAACATGCCATGTGTTGTGCAATTAATTCCTATTTGAAAACTGGTATTAAATAAAAATTAAAAAAAAACAAAATGTTGCGACGTATATGTTTATAGATCATTTCATATCTTATCGTATCTGGGAGCAGTGAATCAATGATCTATTACGCCTCCATTACGCTGCACATTTCCTGAATCCCAACCATATATTAAGGTGCCTGTATTGAATACCAATCTTTGCATCTGCAGATGGGTGCATGCAATCGACACGTGTACACATCTTTTATTATACCGCTGCCTGGACGTTGTGGACCTGTGGTTCTCGTGGCCGGCAATAATGTAATATTACTTCATGAGTCAGAAAGATTGTGAAAGGAATTGTCTGTTCTTGTTCTTTGTTAAGCTGCAAATCATTCTCTCTGCTCGATACAGTTTTCCTGGTCGGAGGTCACGGTATCGAATCACGCTGCGCTTGGAGGCTTGTTTGGCTGCATAATGTGGGGAAAAGGAAAAGTGTATAAACCAGTGGAGGAGCTGGATCTTACCGACAAAAGTGAAGAAATTAACCTACATCGTGATGTTTTTGGTACGTTTTTCATCCAAATTATCTCATCAAATGCTACAAAAATTTGACTTAATTCTCTTTGTTTGTTAGAAATCTTTACCGAATCTATGCTTTTACTTTTACTCTGTGTTTTTTAAAGTGTACATTATAAGTCCTTATCTCTTCTTTAGAAAAGCAAACTTTCTAGCAAGGTTCACTCTTCTAAAATTCGATATTTTGAACGATAGTTAAGGAAAACTTTGCAACGCAATCGACGTATAGGTCGGGTGTTCGAAACTTAGATCGACCCGAGATTGCTTTCAAAATTCTTAAATTTGTCAGAACTTTAGGAATTCAGTGCATACCATTATAGGTGCAAAAACATTTAGCATATAATTTGTTTAATATTGGCGTGGAATTTCCACCATTGTTTAAACTGTTAAAGATTTAGCAGTGCGCTATAGTTCTGTGATTTTTAGGGGTGATTGGTAAGAACGACAGGCAGCCGGTGGTCAATTCATATGTTAAATGCTAATACAAAGGTGTTTAGCATCAAGTAAGTAATTAAGCTTTGGCTTCTACAAAGCTTGTTCGTAGCCTGGACGGTTTCAGTTGATAAATTTTGTTCTTAGCCTGGGCGGTTTCAGTCGATAAATTTATAGAGAAGCAGATATACCCCAACTTACATATCTACATACCCTTCCTGTCAATTGCCTAGCTCTACAGAAAATGTTTTTGGCATGAAAACGATTTTGATTTTCTTAAAATACCTACTTAATATCAGGTAGAAAGATTTGAACCCTATACTTCTCTGGCAAAACCTTTTCTTGATCAGGTAGAAAGATTTGACCCCTGTACTTCTCTGGCAAAACCTTTTCTTGATGTAGTCTATTGTACTCGAGATACAATTTAGATTACAAGACCTACAAACTTTTTTTGGAATAATTTTTTGCAATATTGCAGAGGAGATAAAATCAAGATTACAATAGCCACTTTAATATTTGAGAGATGCATTTGAACTTATGCGCCTCTCTTTGTAAAAAAACAAAACCTTTTATAGAGAAGCAGATATACCCCAACTTACATATCTACATTCCCTTCCTGTCAATTGCCTAGCTCTACATAAAATGTTTTTGGCATTAAAACGATTTTGATTTTCTTAAAATACCTACTTAATATCAGGTAGAAAGATTTGAACCCTGTACTTCTCTGGCAAAACCTTTTCTTGATCAGGTAGAAAGATTTGACCCTTGTACTTCTCTGGCAAAACCTTTTCTTGATGTAGTCTATTGTACTCAAGAGATACAATGCTCTCATCAAGAGATGCAAAGAGAGGCCTCTGGACAAGGTCATAGAGAGCAGGGGTTAAATTTGACGGGCACCCTTACCCGTCAAGCAATTTTTATGTGACGGGTTTCTTTTGAAACTACCCTTCCTATGACGTTTAATATTTATGTTTACCCGTCAAAAAAATGACGTTCATTATTTATTTTTACCCGTCAAAAAATAAGTAAGCCACCGATCACCCCTATTGAAAAGTACCAATGGCGTTCATGCACAAAAATGAGTCAACTCTAAGTGACTTGGCCTAGACAAACAACACTAGAGGTAATACAAAAGAGGGACTCTGCTGAGATAACTTTGAAGAGGGACTCTGCTGAGATAACGTGTCTTTGTATCTCCATTTTATTTTGAGATAGATCTAAGCTAGGAGCTCAACTCACATTAGGAGAACCATTAATTATCCATCGAGAAACACAAGCCTGATCTTGATAGACCTAACCAGAATCGAACCAACAACCTCATGACAGAGGGTCGGCTTTGACAAGAAAGATCCGACCAGTTGGCCTACCCACAAGTAGGTTTGTATCTCCATCTATTTACATTTATAACTAGCTTTTTGTATCTTCATCTATTTACACTTATAAGTTAAAACTGAATATCAAGTTTTAAAAGTTAAAAGCTAGCTGAATAAGTTAAACCATCCATAATCCAAAGTATATTATCAATGAAAAAAATTTAGGTTCAAATCTGATTCTTTAAAGGTTACCCGTCATAATTGCAGCCGGCATTTACACCACTTTCCATCCAGAAAGAGGGGATCGAGATCCCCTAATAAATTCCCAAAAAAGAAAAACTCTATATCGAAATCCATAAAAATAAATTGCACCAAAAATCCTTTGGAACAGATTGTTAACTTTGTACAAATTTAAAAAATAGTTAGGAACTATTTCAGCACGCAAGTGATTCAGATCCCATAAGTTGAGGGGTATTCCACCACCCATAATACTTCAGATTCCAATACGGTCATATAATGCCCGGAGATGTTTGAAAAATTACACCTTTAAATTAGATTCCACTGAAAGGGAATCTACAAGAACAGACCTTGGACAAATGATAACAAATGATGAAAATGAAAGAAACTATGCACCAACTTTCTATATATTACAAATCTTAGGCCCTGTAATTGCCTCAAGTTGGGGATAATCTTTAGCATCCCTGACCTGGAGAATCTTGCAGGCTCCTGGATGTAGACTAAGCACTGTTTAGACCCGAAAAGGGTGGAGATGGAGAGGGATGTAATGTAGACCTTGTTTGGGGTGAATAAGTGGTAGACCACGATCGTCCATTGGATCCTGCAAGTCCAATGATAGCGTCGGCCTGAATTGGCAGAGAAAATAGGAACTTAGTTTTTTAAACTTCGTCTTCTTACCTTTTCAGGAGAAACATCATAAAAAACATGGGCATGTCCTCCATAAAAAATTGTCAGCTGACTACTAGCTGGTGGTCCTATTTGACGCCTGCGTTAAACAGTCAAAGCCAGGGAAAATCTCAAAGAGTTATTTTTTTTTAAATGATGCTTCAGTTAATAGGAAATACTAGCATTCAAAGATATATGGTCTAGTTTTCTGATGTGCATATATTCTAATTTTGAGAGTTTGGAATTGATATTTTATCATTGTGAGCACAGGGAAGGGGTTATTGTGAGGTGGTGTGGAGTGGGGTAGTAGAGCCTCTAACAAATCTCTAAATTGCCTCTGGACCACGAGCTTCTGCGAGCTCCCACAAAATCTCAATACTCAGTGATTGGAATGTTCAAAAGCCACCATTCCATTGGCATAGATAAGACTCAGAAAACAGTAGCTGATGCTTGGCATGGAGATAAAGTTTACAAGATATACTCCT